>SNQJ01S0000667.1:50300-62061 GCA_010110895.2 Picea sitchensis | reverse complement strand
GTCATTCCCCCTCTCACACAAGTCTACCCACACCCAAGGCATATTGTTAGTGTTGATTCAATCTCCGCTCATCACACACACATTCCCTTCCATATTTCCCCTTCCCTTTCTCCTTGTTGAAATTCCTATTTATCCCCTTCTTCCCTTCCTTATGGTCACATGCCACTTTTCATATTTTAACATAGTTTGTTAGAAATGATATAATTAACTATGATGGGAGGCAATGTTGGTTTATGAAGTGGAAAACTAAAGGGTGGGAATGAGATAAACCATAGATAGAGGAACTTTTCATTTTGAAATTCTAAGAAATAAATTAAGAGGAAGTTTGAAGTCATTGACATAATAGCTAACAAGATATAATATGAGGTGAACATTGTGGAAGTGAGGAGTAGAGAATCCATTAGGCAAGTTGCAGGTGAAGTCTCAAGCTTGCATTACCCATTGGAAGAGACTAATCAACAATTATCAATGTGGAAACACTAGTAAATATGAGGGAGCATAACCCACTCTCCTATTTTCAAACGATTGAAAGTATGTTTGTAAGGAGAGAGGGTACTCCATTGTTGGAAAGAAATGGTTTGGCATCAAACTTAGATGGTTCACTTGTAGAAAATTATCCCATGGAGAAATCCCTCTTAGGTGACACTAACTAGAAAGAAATTAATTCATTTTTCTTAGAATTTTCATCTTGATTGATTATGTAACGTTCCCTAGCCCAGTTGGAGGCCATTACGTGTGGAAATACTCATAAAATTAAAATTTTTTGCTAACCAATTTCATATAGCTTACCGGCTACAAATTGCATATCGATTTAACTATTGTCTATTACCATTGATTAAGTGCATCCACAACATCCTAAAAATGACGTGAATTCAGTTTAAATAACTCAATAGAACAACATATAAATCGTGGTCAAATATATAATTAATACACAAAAATTAAACTCATAATGCAACACATAAACAAGATAAACACTTATCTTTTAAAAACAGTTGTGCAACCAACTGCTTGGGACAGATGTTTCACCCAACCATAGACTTGTTGTTCCAAATATCAATATCAATTCACCACTGAGTTGGGGTAGAAATCCACAAAATAGGGTGGTCTCTCATTGTTCACTCATAGCTCAAAAAATTTCACAACCCATCGATATTCTTCTACAACTATCCCAATTTTCCACAACTCTCTTCCTCTCGAACTTCCCATCTCAAGGAATGTACCCCTTCAATGATATTAGTCCATCAAACATCCCATTCATTTATTATGATCTCTCTGGCACATGTAACCATGAATCTCACTACTGGGAAACTCAAGGGATCTCACTGCTAGGAAAACTACCTGGAAAAAAACAACAATTACTTGTTGTTATAGTGAAACTCACATAGGAGTTCTCTCTTCAGGCTTGAAAACCTGGCTCTTTAGTCTTCTACTCCAAATACACTCCAAAATTTTCCCTCCATGGTTGCTCCAGCTCCAAGCTCTTCTTCCCCGCTCTTTTCTTGTTTTTCATGCAAAAACATTGACTCCCTCAAACGGTTGTAACTAGCCATATGAATTTCCTCTCTTTGGCTTACTTTCTTGACTTACACTCTTCCCCAAGATAATTGTATTCAACCCCCGTGCTTCCAACTATGGAATGTGAATTCTCACACCCACCCTCTTACACGTATTCAATGATTGAGTTTGGGGACACTCAATAAGAAATTAGAAGGTTTATATACCGATAATAATTTTAGGAAGTGGGGTTGAATTAATAGAGTTGGGTAATTCCCCCTTAGACCCCTCTCTTAGAAATTCTCTTAGACCCTACCCTCTATTGTGTATTAATCAACCACCATCTCTATCAGTATTCCCCTAACAGTTGGCATCACATTTTATTTATTAGAATTTAGAAATATAATTCGCATATACATCATTTAGCCACAACCATACATTATATATACATTAAGCATTAATTAAATTGAGGATTATAGTGGAGACCTTACATTCCCCCTCCCCTAAAATTGTGTTTCATCCTCACTGCACACTGTTAGCACCAAAAGTCACTCCTGGATTGCAGCAGGAGTAAGCTTGATACCCATCCATTTTTTTTATATGTCACGATAATAAATGGGGGTGGTCAAATGGGCACAGAGACAGGAGAATATTGTTTTAACTCAAAAAACTAGGCTAGGCATGCACGAGAAGGTGAGGTCCTGATCTAACTTCAGTCAGGAAGTTGAATTTGAAAAAAAAGAGCAGAGGAAAGACTTGGTGAGAAAAATGAACAAGGCTGCTATGGGCATCGGGCCTTCCAGTAACTTGGAGAAGAAATATAAGACACTGAAAATGTGCCTACGTGACATAGTTACAACAACACAATGATCAAACTTACATCACAATGTTGTTGTAACAACTCGACTGGATCCTCCAATTCCGAGTTACTCAGTGTAAGAAGGAAAATATAACACAAGCAATTGATTTAAAACTGGTAAAAATATTGTCATGATCAAACATACATCACAACAACACAATCACCCCCGACTGGATCTTCCAATTTTGAGTGTCTTAAAGCAGTGTTCACAGAGAGATGGAAAGAAGTTTAATTTCATTAAACAAGAAGTCTCACATACAAATGCATAACCAGGAAAACTAGTGCTTCATTAAACTTTTACAATCGGGAGCCTAGCTCAACCATTGACACTAACAAAATGGAAAAAATGCCTGTATATACCCCAAGCAAAACCACAGCAGCAAGTTTGAGTGAATGTATTGAAGGCATTATGTCTGCATGCTCCCTAACAGACTGTGCATACAGTATTTGGTCAGTCGTGAACTTTGGTCAGATGCAATCGCGCTCTAGAACGAGTCTGCACATGAGTTGACAAACTGCAGTCCTTTTTGGACTTTCCATTTATGGTGGAAACGATGTCCAACCACCATCAATTTCTTTAATAACTGCTTCATCCGGTAAGGCCCTGGTCAAATATGCTTCTGAAGGACGTGGAGGCCTTCCCATTCAGCCATCTGGAATTTCTTACAGACTTCATGACAAGGCTAGCAATGAGATGTGGGAGCCGGCATGACGACTAGAGCACATAACACAAAGCGGTGAATGGACAATGACCAGACAGAGACGATTTGACAGCTTGGTGTGGATATGAAATGAGAAGAGGCCATGTGGACGGATGTGGAAAAGGGATAGCAGTCAGGCAAACATGGATGACAAAGATCGTGGGCCCTGAGATGTGAGAGCCATGTGGAGGAGACACAGGGCTGAGAAGAAGATGCGGGGGTACGTGATTGACAAAGGGGAAACACACGTCACTAGGATGGGTGACCTGGAGGAGGAGAAGAAGGTGTCGGAAGATAAGAGGGATGAAGAGAAAGGGACACGATGCAGGGGTGAGTGGAGGATAGGTGCACGATTGTGAACGGTGGGAGGGGAGTGGGGATGTGAAAGGTAGAAGAGAGTGGCGCAGAGGGAGATATATGGCTCCAGGAGGTGTGAGTGGTAAGTGGTAAAATCTTTTAGGGGGGGCCACATTCAAAACCACCCATGTCAGAACCCCCCCCCCCCGTTTAAAGACAGAACGACTGGGGGGATGGTTTGGAATGGAACCTACGTCGTAGATCTGAGCACTCCAATCTCAGCCACTCAAAACTGTGCACTCTCATATCAGACCCCCCACCCCCTTATTAAAAGAAGAACAACGGGGGGGGGTCCGAAATTAAACCTCGATCACAGATCTGGGTGCGTGAACTCTGGCCGTCCAGATCATCCCCTTTAGAATGGCACACCTTTGCACCAAAACTTAGGATAAGTGCATTTTTCAACCCATTTCTTGTCATTCTTTTCACCAAAACACCCCCCTACATGTTTATGTGATAACATTAGGCTCCATGGGGGATAGAGTCCTCCCTGCGAGGCTCTAAGAACTTTTTTACAGCATCATTGCCTTGATGTTGGGCTATGGAGTCATTTATTGAAACTGAAAAAGGAACAGGAAAACAATATTTACAAAATCAGGGGAGCTACTTAAGGCTCAAATAAATAACTTCTTTAGAAAATGCCCATTCACAAGGCCACCAAAAATTTCATCACCCTCCAAATCTTGCAACCTGTAGGTATTGTTTAAAAACACTTCAGAGAATTTGAAGGGCCCAATCCAGAGGGCTTCAAACTTGCTATGTTTGCCTCTGTCCTACATGGGTGCATCCCATTTAAGAACTAGATCTCCCAGCGTGAATTCCTCCTTTCTCTCCTTTCTGTCAAAGGCCTGCTTGATCTTTTGCCGATGATCATAAGATCTGTCCACCACCTTCTCTCTAGTCTGTTAGACCTCCACCAGTTGATGAATTCTCCTGATCATATCATCAGGCTCTCCTTGACATTCCTGAAATAATTTTTCTATAGGTAGAGCTAGCTGAGAGAGAATTACAACTTCTGTCCCATAAACAAGTTGGAAAGGGGAGATGCCTAGGGAACTCTTTGCTGTCACACGATCAGCCCATAGAGCGAATTTGAGTTTGGAATCCCAGGTCTTCTTATTTTCTTCCAACAATCTTTTAACGAGCTTGATTAGACTCTTGTTAGAAGATTCTTCTAGTCCATTTCCTTGGGGATAATAAGGAGTGGGGTGAATAAGTGAAATCCAAAATTGTTCACAGAACTTGATCAAAGGTTTAGACTTGAAGGATGCAACATTGTTAGTAATGATTCTGTCTAGACAACCAAACCTTGCTATGATATCTTCCAGGAAACTGATGATTACCTTGTGTGAAGTGCTCCAGGTGGGGATGACTTCTATCCATTTGGTGAAATAATCTGTTGCAGTTAGGATCCACTTGTGTTGACCACTTGAAGTAGGATGAATCTCCCCAATGAAGTCCAATCCCCATTGCTGAAAGGGTGTTGATGCTACTAAAAGCTTCAGTGGAAAGGATTGACACTTGATGCAGGCTCTGATCTATCTGCAAACATCATTGAAAAAAGTGGGCTAGTAGTACCCAACCCTGAGAATTTTGTAGGCTGTGGTATTCCAAAAATAATGTCCCCCACATAAGCTGCTGTGAAAATCAAGCGTAATTGTTTGGGCCTCTTGTGGATCTAGACATCTCAGAAGCACTCCCAGGGGTTATTTCCAATATAAGACCTAGTCAATAAGGCAATATTTGATTGCTTTGAGTTTTAAATCTCTTGCCTTTCTCTTTCCTATTCCATTAATAGGTTTTTATTCTTGCAGAAAATATATAATGTATCCATACCAGGTGCATCCCGCTAATGGTAAGTTGTCGTGAGAGCCTTTGTGAGTCAACTCAGCCTGCTGATCAACAGAGTAATTGCTAATGAATTTAAACCCCAAGGATTTACAATTGGATTAAGCCAAAAGCTTGGCTAAACCTTGACCTTTAACTAGCTTGGTAGGTTTTATTTCCAGATCAAACTCAAGGATTTTGGAAATCCATTTTCTCCTCTTTCCATCTATGTTAGGTTGAACAAGAATGTCCTTCACAGAAGTTGAAGGAACATATTGAATGACCTTTGAGTGCAATACATAGACTCTGAAAGCTTTGAGAGCTTTCACTAAGGCATAGGCCTGCTTTTCCATAATGTCATACTTGATCTCAGCGTCCCTTAGGGATTTCCTGAAAAAGGAGATAGGTTGCTCAAGCCCTGCATCATTCTTTTGTAATAGAACAACAACTAATGAATCAAAGGAAGTGAAAGAAAATATCAAGAAGTCCTTGGAATAATCAGGACTGATAAGCACAGGTGCCTCAGTCAATGCCTTTTTGATTTAATCAAAGGATTCCCTGGGTTCAACAATCTATTTTACTTCATTCCCCTTCCTGAGCATGGCTGTAATATGCTTCACCAACTCAACAAAATTTGAAACAAACCTCCTTAGAAATTTAATCTTCTCGAGGAAAGACTGAACTTGCTTTCTGGACCTTGGGAGTGATAAGGGTTGGATTGCCTCCACCCTGCTGGGATCAACTCTCACTCCCTCAGCAGATACTATATGCCCCAACAACTTTCCCTCCTCCATGGAAAACAAATATTTTTTGGTATTTAGGGAAAGACCAAACCTTCTGCACTTCAATAAGACCTTCTTCAGATGATGAAAATGTTCTTTATCAGATATGGAAAAGACTGTTATGCCATCTAGATAGATCACCACAAACTGATCCTTTTCCCCAATGAAAGCTATGTCCATGGCTCGCTGAAAAGTTTCCCCTGCATTCATCAATCCAAAGGGAATTTTGGCATACATGAAGGTGCCCCAAGGAGTGGTGAAGGCTATTTTTTCTCTCTCCTCAGGTAGGACTGATATCTGATTGTAGCTCGAAAATCCATCAATCATAGATATCCTTGATGCACCAATTACCCTTTGTAATATATATTCCATCTTTGGTAAGGGGTAATTGTCCTTCTTTGAGCTCCTTTTCAGATTTCTGAAATTGACACAAAGTCTGATTTCTCCACTTTTCTTCCTCACCGGGACCAGATTGGCCACCCATTCAGAATATCTCAAAGGGATTATAATTTGGTCATCCAACAACTTCTTTACTTCTCTCTCCATGACATGAAGCAACATAGGATTGATCTATCTTAGCTTCTTCCTAAATGGTTTGGCCTCTTCTTTCAGAGGAATCTTATGCTCAATGACAGTTGTGTCATAAGTCTTGAAATCTTTATAAGTCCAGGCAAAACCATCAACAAATTTCCTCAATAGTTTAACATACTCATCCCCCTGCTCTTTTTTCAAGCTGCTTGACAATCTGACAAACTTTGGCTCTTCCTCTATGCCAATGTTACACTCAGTTGTATCAGCATTATCTTTTGACATTTGGCCCTTTACTGCTACGTTATTTTTATCAAAAAGCCTTTCCAAAGGAACCAGTCCCTTTGGAATGTGATTGCTAGGCAGCTGAACAATATGATGATCAAAAATCTTGTTCAGAAGATCATCAGTATAAGGGTCAGCTTCAGAAGCAGGGTCTTGATCAATGTGCAATGCTGAAAACTCCTCAACAGTTTCTAGGAATCTTTTGATTTCAAGATCATCCTCAAAAACCTTCCAATGCTTGACATTGTCAGGTATGGAGGGAATGTATCTTACTTCTATATCATACCTGAGATTAGGTGGCAGAGGGACTCTAAAATTGATCATTGAAGTAGCCAGGGAATCAACCACATTTTTCTCCTCTATGGGGATCAATGAAATGTTGAAAGACAGGAAAAAACTGTCTATTAAATCCCACACTTCATTCCTATACGATTTGAGCCTTGGATGCTTGGCTTGGTAAATATTTATGGATTTTATTACAACCAACTCAACATCTCCAAATACAACTATTTCCTTGATTCCCATGTCCTTTGAAGACCTCAAACCCAAAGTAAGAGCTTCATATTCTGCCACATTATTGGTAGCTTCAAACTCTAGTTTGTATGACAGAGATATGGTTTCCTGAGCAGGGGAAACAAAAACTATTCCAACACTAGCACCATCTCTGGAAGAAGCTCCATCAAAGAACATTTTCGAAACATAAGTGATTTGGGGAGAAACTTCATGGGGGGGGAGTTGGTTGCTTTCTGATTTGAAGAGGGGCCTCAGGGGTATGGGTGAGCTACAATAAGTTGGATCCTAAATCAGTGTCCAGGGAAAATATGGGATGATTGGTAGGGTCTACCTCATCACTGACAATGTAGGAAAACTGAGCTTCTCTGTATAGTCTCCGATTCTCCCCTCCAAAGACTGGAATGGTAGCATATGTGAAGTCCATCTCCAATGTTCCCCCAAGCCGTTTTATCCAAGATCTCAACAAAAGCATGCCAAACTTGGGAGGAACATCAACCACCATAATATCCATAACCACACTTTTCATGGGAAGCTGAAACAAGGTTACCATCAGGTCTTTGATGACTCCAAGACATTGCACCCTCCTTGAATCGAAGGAGTACAAATCATGATAGGACTTTGTTACTTCCAACCCAAGCTCTTCCATAACAGTTTTAGGAATGAGGTTATGGGAAGCCCCTGAATCCATCAGGAAATTATGCAACACCTTGTCATGTATGTTCAGGGACGTGTAGAAGGGAGGGGATGAATCCTTTCTGTCTTCTACCATAGGGCCTAAGATGACTGCGGGCTTTTCATCTTGGATATTCACTGAGTCTGTGGAAAGATGAGGTGGCTCGGACTGCAACAGTTTGGAGAGGGACCTTTTAAAATCCTCATGTTTAACTAACTCTAAAAGTGGGACAGTGATTCTGATTTTTTGGATTTCATGCTCAAAGTTAAAGGAGGAGGGAGGCTTCATAATTTCTCTCACCTCCGGGACAAGGTCTTTGACCATCGGTGAGATATTCTGAGTTTTATTTTCCTTGGCAGTGTTTGTTGTAGGCTTAGCAGGCTTTTCTGTTATGAGAGGCTGATCAAGGATGTTAGTCTTACCTTCTTTATTTTTTGAACTGAGGTTATACTTATTGGGACTGCTACTGTCTTTCCCCTTTTTACTTAGCTCGTTTATTTGACTGTTCATGAGGGATTCTTCATATGCGGATTGAGTCAAATGGGGAAAATGAGAGGTGTCTTCAATACAATGAATTTAAGGGTCTAACTCCTCTTCCTCCTTTTCTTCATTATCAACCAGGTTTTTTTGGAGAGGGGTTTGAATCCTCTGATCATCCCTATCTATGTTCCTTTGTTCCCATGGTATAATCTGAGGAGCGTGGTTGCTCGGCCTTCGGAAGTTTCCTTTGTTAGCAATGTTTTGGGGATTTTTGTATGTCTGCTTCCCCTCCATTTTAATTTTCTCCATCGCTGCAGACAGATACTTTACCATCTTGGTCAATTCATCTACTTGAGTGTGAGATATAGGAGAAGTTGAACCATAGGTTGAGGCCTTAGATTTCCCTCTTCCCCTGTATCTATTAGTTTTTCTTCTGAGTCGATTAACTGCGAACACATTGGATTCTACTTCTAGGGCTACATATTGTAAGTTAGCTAAGGAAGTAGCTCTTCCTTATCTAATAAGAAGGCATAAATCAGGGTCAAAGGCACTGGAATAAGTGATTTTGGCAGAGGCTTCTGATGGTTTTATTTTAGCAGGGATCTTGTTGTACATCTTATTGAATATTTTGGAGAAGTTAGAGACAAACTTTCCTTCCTTTTTCTTCAAGGACCCAAACTCTGTCATATAATACATGAAGTCTTTCTTATCTCCCCACTCTCTCAAGAAGGAATTATTGAGAGCTTCAATCCCAACAATAGATCTAGGGGTTAGTCCCCTAAACCATTTCCTAACCTCACCATCTAGGCTCTGGACAAAGACTCTCATCCAGACATCTTCATTTTCTATGTTCAGGTTGTTTRCATAACTGTAGAAGGAAACAAGGTGTTCTTCAATAGTTATGTCCTCTTCCCCAGTGAATTTAGGCATATACTTCAAGTAATCTCCAGCGGGGAGAGGATTCATTGGCTGGGGTAGGACTAGAGGGGCATACCTTGCARCCACTATGGAATCCATTCTGTTTATAGGGGGATGAGCACCTRCCATAGGGATATTAGGTGGAGGAGAACTAGGAGGAGAAGGGGTCCGAAGAGGGGAAGCCATAACTGAGCTTGCAGGAGGGAAAGGAAACAACAAAGGATTTGAAGAGAAGGCTACTAGGCTAGAGGGAACAGAGGTTGGTGGGGGCACAACAATAGAAACACTAAGAGGAGGAGGGATGGTAAAGACCAGGGTAGGAAAATATTCTGAGTTCCTGGGTCTAGACCAGGCTGCAACATCAAGGGAAATAGGAGTGACAAATATTTCTCCCTCTAATCCAAGACCAGGAGGGGAAAAATCAATAGTAACACTCCCAAAATTTAACAAACGAGAAACTCCAACAAGAGGTCTGATAGGAAAGTGAGAAGTAGATATCGGAGTTTCTAACAGACGGTAATGAGAACTATTAGAAATACTTGGTTCAACAGTTGAATCTCCTTCTCAAAGGGCCTTTCCCTTTATGATAAATTTCTATGGATCTGCTTCAGGTCTTGTCAAGGGAAACTGAGGGGTAGACCTCGTATGCCTGCCTCTCGAAGCCACAACTGAAACAATAGGTTTGCCACAATGGAGTTTCCAGGTGAACAATAGCAATATTGTAGGGCTCTGATGCCTGATGCACCTTCAGAATTAGAGGCTCAATGTCATTCAATCCCAGGGAAAATCTTCAACTTCGTCCTCGAAAACGATGCCAGAAATGTTAGCACTAGAAGTCACTCCTGGATTGCAGCAGGAGTAAGCCTGATACCCATCAGGTTTTTTTATATGTCACAATAATAAATGGGGGTGGTAGAATGGGCGCAGACCCAAGAGAATATCGTTTTAACTCAAAAACCTAGGCCAGGCATGCACGAGCAGGTGAGGTCCTGATCTAACTTCAGTCAAGAAATTGAATTTGAAAAAAAAGAGAAGAGGGAAGACTTGGTGAGAAAAATGAACAAGGATGCTATGGGCATCAGGCCTTCCAACAACTTGGAGAAGAAATACAAGACATTGAAAATGTGCCTAAGTGACACAGTTACAACAACACAATGATCAAAATTACATCACAATGTTGTTGTAACAACTCGACTGGATCCTCCAATTCCGAGTTACTTAGTGTAAGAAGGAAAATATAACACAGACAATTGATTTAAAACTAGTAAAAATACTGTCATGATCAAACATACATCACAACAACATAATCACCCCCGATTGGATCTTCCAATTTCGAGTGTCTTAAAGCAGTGTTCACAGAGAGATGGAAAGAAGTTGACTTTCATTAAACAAGAAGTCTCACATACAAATGCATAACCAGGAAAACCAGTGCTTCATTAAACTTTTACAATCGGGAGCCTAGCTCAACCATCGACACTAACAAAATGGAAAAAATGCTTGTATATACCCCAAGTAAAACCACAACAACAAGTTCGAGTGAATGCATTGAAGGAATTACGTCTGCATGCTCCTTGATAGACTACACATGTAGTCTTTGGTCATTCGTGAACTTTTTGTGAAATGCAATCGCGCTCCAAAATAGGTCTACACATGAGTTGACAAACTAGAGTCCTTTTTGGACTTTCCATTTATGGTGGAAATGATGTCCAACCACCATCAACTGCTTTAATAACAACTTCATCGGGTAAGGCCCCGATCAACTCTGTTTTTGAAGGACGTGGAGGCCTTCTCATTCAGTCATATGGAATTGCTAAGGGACTTCATGACAAGGCTAGCAAGGAGATGTGGGAGCCCATGTGACGACTAGAACACATAATATGAAGCGGTGAATGGACGATGACTAAACATAGGTGATTTGATAGCTTGGTGTGGAGACAAAATGAGAAGAGGCCATGTGGATGGATGTGGCAGAGGGATAGTGGTCGGGAAAACACAAATGACAGAGCTCATGGGACCTGATATGTGAGAGCCAGCTGGAGGAGACACGAGGCTAAGAAGAAGACATGAGGGCACATGATTGACAAAGGGGAAAAACACATCGATAGGATGGGTGACCTGGAGGAGGAGAAACAAGTGTCGGAAGATAAGAGGGATGAAGATAAAGGGACATGATGCAGGGGTGAGTGGAGGACAGGTGCATGATTGTGAATGGTGGGAGGGGAGCGGGGATGTGACAGGCAGAAGAGAGTGGCGTAGTGGGAGACAGATGGCACCAAGAGGTGAGAGAGGTAAGTGGTAAACGCTTTTAGGGGGCCCACATTCAAAACACACATGTCAGACCCCC
>SNQJ01S0000667.1:31017-41253 GCA_010110895.2 Picea sitchensis | reverse complement strand
CTCCACTCGCCCGACCACATGCCTGTCCCTTCCTCGCTATATTTTCCTCCCCTCGCACCTACTAACATTTGTATTCCACTTGCGCTCCATGTCATCTCCACCACCATTTGTCGTTTCCTCCCTATCACCACCACTACTTGTCACCCCGCTCTGCCACCTCATCCTCTCCTTTTTCCACATTAGCCTCGCACCTTTACACCTCATCTCCCGCTTATTGGCACCCACACATTCCCAGTCACTGCCACCCAATTCCTTCCACCTAGCCATCGTTCACTCGCTGCATCCTACGGGTTTTCGCTAGGCACCTCACCCACTCATCATCATAAACATCCACATCCGCCTTCCAATATTCTCTGCAAAAGTTCAACAAAATGACAAGTGTCGCATTGACTCTGCCCATCCTGATCCCGATGAAACAGTTAATGAAAGCGGGTGAGGTGGTTGAAACATCATCTCCCCCCACAAATGGAAAGACAGAATGGACTAGCAGACCTGAGATCCCGTGTGATAAAGAATTGCATGCGCAGTTTGACAGAGAAGGTCCAAACAAAAGAGATTGCGTCTGACAAGAAGACTGCATGCACAATATGCAGAGAAGGTTCATATGTCGAGTCTTGAATGCATGACTCGATCACTCCTCTAGTGGTTGTAGTTAGTCGAAATATAAATATGTATTTTTGATATTTTGTTTTGGTCGATGGTTGAGGAAGGCTCCCGCATTGTAACGTTTTGATGAAGATATGGTTCTCTATTTATGTAACTGTTACACATCAAAATTACTCATTTCAATGATGACCTATTGTCGTCATTACAAGTGTCGCAAGTGGCTTTTTCCATGAAAAAAATCACTTAAAAATGAATTTTGAAGGCCAACGCTTCCCTACCCAATGTCAAGGACTGCCAACTCTCCTTGACCTTCTTTGGGGGAGTGTTCTAGCACTCTGTGCACCCTTCTGGGGGAGTGCTAGGATTTTTTGAGGAAATTTTGGCCAGAAGTGTCGCAAAAATCATACTGTTATCTTGCCCATGTCGTGTCTCAAACGACATCAAAAGGAACACTTTAAGACACCCTCAAAGACTAGTTAAAGAAGAAGAAATAATTTGATGAAGAGTACAAATATTTTTCCATGAAAAAAACCACTTGAAAATGAATTTTGAAGGCCAATGCTTCCCTACCCACTGTCATGGAGTGCCAATGCTCTTTGATCTTCTTTGGGAGAACATTACAACACTCTGTGAACCCTTCTGGGGGAGTGCTGGGATTTTTTGAGGAAATTTTGAGCAGCGCTCCCCTACCCACTGTCAGGGAGTGCTAGCGCTCCTTTCCCTCCTTTGGGGGAGAGTTGCAACACTCTGTGCCCCATTTTGGGGGAGCAATGGGTTGTTTGAGGAAATCTTGGGCTGTTGAGGAAAATGAGGGAAAAATCCCCCTCATCTCTGGAGTTGGTTGGATTCAAATCTGAAGTCAAGGGAGCATCTTAGGGAGGATCCACAACTGAGGGAGAATTATCCTCAACCTATCCCAAGAATCTCTAAGGTGGTTGGGTCTCTCCAAGATTATATAAGGATGCCTTCTCATGGTGAAATGGAGGGAGTTTTAGAGATACCAAACTTATGATCTCATGAGAAGTGGTATTGGATACATTGAAGGCATCAAACTTATGATCTCATAAGGGAGATAATCAATGAAGCATAGTCATTTTGATTGTGGATTATTTGAGCAAGGGGTTGGACAAGGAGAGCTGGAGGAGGTTGTTGCAACTTCATCAAAGGTCTGTAAGTATTGCTATCGAGTTCTCATTAATACATGTGCTTGGACTATTTATTTCAAGGTTGTGTATGCCTACATGAACTTGTCTTTGATAAATAGATCTATTTTTGAATTAATCATGGTAGAATAGGAAGTCATTTTTTCTTTGCTGCTATTGGATTGCAGGACTTGTTGAAGAGCTTGGGGATCAAGGTTCAACTTGGACTGGGAAAGGAAAAACATCATAAAAAGGTACATCTTCTTCCTTTTCTCTATTTGATTGACCTATATAGGTTTAAAAGGATGTCAATGACCAAAGTTAGCACCTTTCTATCTTGATCTTAGATATTTAGGGTTCAAGAGGAAATCCACTTGTCCGCAGGGGGATTTTCCTGTGACAGAAATTGGTGACTCTGGTGTTGTCCTTTTTCATAATGTTAGTCTCATGAGGCCGAAAAAGAGATAAAATACCACTCTAAAGACACCCTTTCAAACCTTTTAACGAGTGTGAAAGGAAGCAATATCACTCGACAATATTTTCATGTTTAGAGAGTCTGAAAAGAGCCTAAAGGAGACTCGAAGGGGTTTGTTTTTCGTATAACCTTTACGAGACCGAAAAAGTGATAAAAGTTTACTCGGTTGTGTTCTCATGTTTTTTCAAGCGTGATAAGCAACTAAGACCATGTTCGTTATTGGTTTCATTTTTTACACAAGATTGAAAAAAAATTAAAATATGCTTGTAAATTCCCAATGTAATTTCCAAAGGTTGTGATACCCATGGATGGTTGGTACTCTGCCCCCAGCTTGAAAAGATAGCATCTTATCTCCAGAATGATAATCAAAGGCTGGAGACATGCCCCCCCAACTGGGTAATTCATTCCCTAGTGGAGTCACAAATTTCTATCACGGGAAAATCCCCCTACGGACAAGTGGATTTCCTCTTGAACCCTAAATATCTAAGATCAAGACAGAGAGGTGTTAACTTTGGAAACTGACATCCTTTTAAACCTATCTAAGTCAATCAAATAAATAAAAGGAATAATATGTACCTTTTTACGATGTTTTTCCTTGCCCAATCCAAGTTGAACCTTGATCCCCAAGCTCTTCAACAAGTCCTGCAATCCAATAACAACAAAGACAAAACAAATTCCTATTATACCATGATTAATTCAAAACTAGATCTATCTATCAAAGACAAGTTCATGTAGGCATACACAACCTTGAAATAAATAGGCCAAGCACATGTATTAATGAGAACTCGATAGAAATACTTATAGACCTTTGATGAAGTTGCAACAACCTCTTCCAACTCTCCTTGTCCATCCCCTTGCTCAAATAATCCACAATCAAAATGAATATGCTTCATTGATTATCTCCCTTATGAGATAGTAAGTTTGATGCCTTCAATGTATCCAATACCACTTCTAATGAGATCCTAAGTTTAGTATCTCTAAAACTCCCTCCATTTCACCATGAGAAGGCCTCCTTATATAAGCTTGGAGAGACCCAACCACCTTAGAGATTCTTGGGATAGGTTGAGGATATTTCTCCATTAGTTGTGGATCCTCCCTAAGATCCAACCTTGACCTCAGATTCAAATCCAACCAACTCCATAGATGAGGGGGGTTTTCCCTTGATTTTCCTCAACAGCCCAAGATTTCCTCAAATAGCCCAATTCTCCCCCAGAATGGGGCACAAAGTGTTGAAACGCTCCCCCAAAGGAGGGAAAGGAGCATTGGCACTCCCTGATAGTGGGTAGAGGAGCACTTCCCAAAATTTCCTCAAAAAATACCAGTGCGCACCCAGAAGGGTGCACAGAGTGTTGGAATGCTCCCCCAAAGAAGGTTAAGGAGCATTGGCACTCCATGACTGTGGGTAGGGGAGCGCTGGCCTTCAAAATTAATTTTTAAGTGGTTTTTTTCATGGAAAAATCTTTGTACTCTTCATCAAATGATTTCTTCTTCTTTAACCAGTCTCTGAGGGTGTCTTCAAGTGTTACTTGTGATGTCATTTGAGACGCGACATGGGAAAGATGATTGTATGATGTCTGTGACACTTATGACTAAAATGCAACAATTGTGACACTTTTAGTGACGACAATAGGTCATCATTGAAATGAGTAATTTTGATGTGTAACATATTTCCCCCCAAAGTGCGAAGTTAGAAGACGAAAAATGATGACCGAAGTAGTTTGTAGCAAGGGTATGGATGCATAGAACCTAGTAGAAGCTGCACACAACCATCAAACAAATATTATGACATGTTTCAAACCCAAGGTAGGCATACCTATGCTTGGGTGATAAAGACTTGCAAGGTATGGCCACCATAAGATACACTACGGATCCATAATTATATTAACACAGAGTATAGCCACCAAAGATACAATGTGGATCTATACTTCCATGACATGAAATGATCATAGCCACAAAAAATACACAGTGGATCTACGAGACGACAAGACATAGCCACGGTCCAATACAAAGTGGATCTATGTGATAGTATATGTGTCAATATTAAAAAGAAACTCTGTCGCAACGTATGTAAAGTACATATCAGAGTGATCAATCAACTCAGGGTATTCTTATCGATCCTGATGTGGTACGATTCTAACCATTTGAATCGTTGTATTGATGTCGAACATGGTAGAAACCACTTGATTATCGATCAATGAGGTAAACCGTTAACAAGCATGAGGGAAATCACCATTGATGTTAATGATTCCCAAGGTACCCTAGTAAATTCCAGCGAATGTGAATAGACGAGATGAAGTCGAACATCCATGGAATCATCTGATCATGGGTCAATGATGTAAACCCACTGTCAAAAGTGAGGAGGCCTTCCATTAAGGCATGCAGGTCCCAAGGTACTAACTGGTTTCTAAGTCTAGTTCCCAAATAATGTGTTGAAGTCAATTGGACAGTCTCGTCGCAAGAGGGCCTTGATGTATCCCCCATCAATGAGATGAAACTGACACAGAGATGTAAATTGGTAGATCAAATGAACATGGACTGACATGGGTATTGAAACAAGATATTTGTGATGGCTGACTCTCTAGGAAGATACTTCCCTTGAACACTGAGGCACAACAACAAAAACATGACATGGACCAAAACATGATGATGTAGTGGATACTGTGACTTTCTTCAAGTGACCCAAAGGAGTAAAGAAACTTAGAGGATTGGTTCAGTGTAGAGGTTTAGCAGATTAAAATGTACACAAAGACAAAGTGTCGTGTTCAAGGGAGACTGTAAGAGTGACTAGTGAAGTTTTCAAAAACTGCTTGGCTTGCTTCCTTCAATTTTTTTCCCCCATCTAGATAGATGAGTACCTATTTTTTATTTAAAAAGATTGAGGAGGGTAACACATGATCGATATAACTCACCTTCGACAATTCCCTCTTCCTTTGTTTAACGAACTAGAAGAAGTAAGGGTTCAGTCCCCTATGGGACCTTCAATGTATGGTTTTATAACGAGTCCAGAGAAGGTTAAACTTGCTGATTTTTCATGTTTAGAGAGTCTGAAAAGAACTTAAAGATGAATCCAGTGTTTTCCTTTTTTGTAATGTTAGTCTCGTGAGGCCTAAAAAGAGATAAAATACCACTCGAAATACACCCTTTCAAACCTTTTAACGAGTGTGAAAGGAAGCAATATCACTCGACAATCTTTTCATGTTTAGAGAGTCTGAAAAGAGCTTAAAGGAGACTCCAAGGGGTTCCTTTTTCATATAACCTTTACGAGTTCGAAAAAGTGATAAAAGTTTACTTGGTTGCGTTCTCATGTTTTTTCGAGTGTGGGAAGGAACTAAGACTATGCTCGTTATTGGTTTCATTTTTTACACAAGCTTGAAACAAAATTAAAGTATTCTTGTAAATTTCCAACGTAATTTCCAAAGGTTGGGATACCCATGGATGGTTGGTACTCTTCCCCCAGCTTGAAAAGCTAGTAGCTTATCTCTAGAATGATAATCAAAGGATGGAGACATTCCCCCCCAATCTTCAATTCATTTCCCGACTTTGAGGTTGTCACCAATTTCTCTACTAGATGGAGAAAAAGGATAAGGGTGGATGAAATGAAGGTTCAAATATGAGGCCTAACGAAAGACTCGACTCGACATCTATGAGATATGGCTAAAGACTCGACTCGATGGGAGAGGTGACTGTTTCATTTTTTAACGAGCTTGACACAGGAAAAAAACTATGCTCAAGTTCAGTCCCCAGATTTTTGTTTCATTTTTTAATGAGCTTGCCACAGAGAGGAAAAATATGCTGATAGCCTCTATTTCATTTTTTAACGATATTTCCATAGAGAAGAGAAATGATGCTCGTAGCTTCTTCTTGATCATGTTTTCCAAGAGAATAATGCTCTGGAAGGAAACCATGTCAAGGGACAAAACTCGATCATGGATTCCAAGAGATCTTCACTGGATGGAAGAACAATGATCTGGAAGGAACACATGTCGAGGGCCATGACAGGGGTAAGGAGACCAGGCTCCAATATCCCTACCGAAGAGATCACCATGTCAACTATCATATCTAAGTCATCTAAAGTTGAAGTCATGGGAGACAACACCACATAATTGACTTGTGGCGGGGGCGATACCATTTGCATATAAGGCCTGTTTAGGGAGGTCATTGGGTTGGTAATCAAGTCAGGAACAACACATGAAGTTTGATCAATAGCCACAATTATTCCATCGTGCGTGAAATATATCACACGAAAAAGCGTGGACACAATAGTTTTCATGGAATAAACATAATCTCGCCCAAGGAGTAAATCAAAATCCAAGGGGTCATGGACTACCATAACATCAATAAAGATAGTTTTCCATCCCAAAGTTACGGGAAACCGGGGAAGGATCCCTAAAGGGTGACTGGTTCTTTTGTTAAAAGCGAACAAATTCTGGGTAACCGACACAAGCTGAAGATAACCCAAATCTTTCCAAGAAATAGATGAAAAAATACTAACGGACGGACCTTCATCTATCAACTCACGAGGAACGTCCTGACCAAAAACTTGTACTATAATCTTGAAATGAATGTGAGAGGGAAGACGAGGTCCAGTTAGCACACCCCAATCAAAAAGGATGGCCGCATTACTTGGAGGGGGTTTCGTGGGAGAAGGAGGAATTCCCCCCAACACGGTAGATTCTGTGTCAACGAGAAAAACATGGGAAAAATCAGGTTTACTCTCTAGTGGGAGAGTAGGATCGATTGATAACGACATCAAATTGACCACTTCGGTTTCGTTCTCCAAGGGGAGAATGGGGTCGATAGGTGGAAACAAATTGATCGCTTGGGTTGCACTCTCTAATGGGAGAGCGGGATCTATCGAAGATGGGATCGGATCAACCACTTTGTCAACTGGTTCAACTAAGGCCATGACCATATTGACAACATGATCAACCAGACTGACCGATGAAGGGACCAGAGCAACCACTTTGGCATTCGTCAGAGAAGGAGTGGGATTGACCACGTTGGCACTCGTCAGAGGAGGAGTGGGATTGACCATGTTGGCACTCTTGAGATGAAGGGTGGGACTGACCAATGACGGGACTGGATCAGTCACTTGGGTTGCACTTTTTAGATGAAAAGTGAGGCTGATCAATGACAGGACTGTATCAACTACTTTGGTTAGTGGTTCAACCTTGGATGAAACTAGATTGACCACCTGATCAATTGGACTGACCGGGGATGGAATCAGATTGAACATTGCATCAACTAACGATGGGTTGGGGGAAATATTACGATAACCAGTTGGGAGTTAAATCTTTTCCAAAAGAGAATAATCCTTGTCCATACGAGGAAAAAGGTGAGAGTAATGATCACCTTCACATAACATACAAGGAAATTTTACAGTTGTCTTATTCTTATCAACCTTAAAATCACTAGTTGACGGGGCATCACCAACATGACTAGCAGAGGACGAAGATGTGGAGGACCATATTTCTAAGACCTTGGGAAGACTAGGGAAATACCTCAGAAAGTGGTCACCCTTACAAAGACTGCAAGAGAATTTGGGTTTCAGATTCTTCATTTTAATCTTGTTGACCTCATCAACACTTCCAGTACTATTAACAGTAGTTGATTTCTTGGATCCAACATCTGATGTAGTTGGAGGCTTGGTCCTTTTCAGGTTCTTCTTCTTCTTCTCTTTCCGTTTCTTCTTCTGCTTATCAACCTGGCTACTTGCTTTAGAGATTTCACTAGGCGAAGAAGGAGAAAGGGAAGGAGACTTAATGGGTGAAGAAGGAGAAAATTCTACATGAGGTTGATGTGTGGGTGGTGTACTTACATCTGAAGCGTTAGGTGCATCTGAAACACTGGGAAGATTCGAGATCACCAGAGTGTGGAACAACCAAACCGTTAATCTGATGGTGAGTCCCGAAAGACTCAGTGTGGAAATGTACGAAGGACCAATGTTTCCAAAAGAAGGAAAGGTGAAAGGTTCCCCGGAACAAGGGGTTCCTCCATTGGTACTCCCGAGAGTTGATGCCATTAACACTAACTTGACCTAAGGTCCACTAAGTAAAACAAACAACAGATGCTATGAATCTAAGAAGCAAACAATCAAACAAAACTTCCCACAATGAAACCACTAGTTTGTGATGAAATCCAATGTTGTGAGATCAATATAGGAAGGGGCGGGGATAGTTCGGGGGGATCAGTTACATTGGTGACCTGCTTAACGGAATTACGCCTTGGTGCAAGCTTCCACGCAGTAATTGTGGTTTTACCCTCCAAGGAGCCTGAGTGAGTTTGACCAACATCTATTCTAGGTACAGTGAGACTTCCCTTCACCATCACCTTGTGTAAGACCCTGCATATTATGGCTACTAAGGTCACCAACTTGCAATCAACCCCTAGGCGGGTACAATCGACAGTCTAGTCCGAGCGTATGGGCAGGATAACAAGTCTGAAATCCTTCGAGAGAACTGAGGACAAGTGGACCGGTAGAACTCCAGAGGACCCCGAACGGATTTGGAATTCACGAAGCACCGAGACCAAATGAAGACAGTTGAGCCTCAAGAAGAACCCCCAATATGTGATATGAATACTATGAATGGTTGAACCACGGAGGGATAATCTTCGTAACTCTCCCGAGCATGACCTCATGCGTAACCCCTGTGTGAGAGGGGGATCCCAGTAAGCTTAAACTAAAATTGGATTTTCTCTCCCTATCGCAAGATGCTGAGTTTGTTTGACATCTTTGGAAAGTTATCCTTTCAACCTATGCCAAAGCCCTACACCTTAATTTAATGTATGTTTTCTAGTAGAAAAAATTTCTGATAAATTTTAGTTTTGTGCTTGATTTTAAGGCTGTTGTTTACTCAAAAGGAACATGGAGTGGACTAAATGATGTTTTGACCGGCTCTAAACAATGCAAAGAAATGAGAATGCAAATACTTCACTTCGATGAAAGATATATTATGAGAAGGAGAAAATGTTTATCATTCCAGATGCACAATGTCCCAAAATGCCAAAAACCATGCAATTCCGCTACTTCAAATGCAAGCTAGTTTCACTACCCAAAAGCAAGAATGTAAGTATCTTCTTTGTTTGATTATTTTTGGATCATGCTGTCATTGATGCCAATGGTTTGATTGGTTGATGTCAAGTGATTGATTGATTCCAAAGGATTGATTGATTGATGATTGATGTAATGTAATATGTAGTGTCCTTGATGATAATACATAGATGAAGATGGATTAATGAGTTGTCATTGATATGATGAAGATGGATCAATGAGTTATCATTGATACATAATGAAGATGGATCGATGTGGTTTCATTGGTATATGATGCATTCTTGGAAAAATGTATAGATGACTCATTATTGTCTTATCATGATTGATAAGGTGCACAAATGGATGAACTCCAAAGTGGTCCCCTTATGGTGAAAGCCCTCACAGGAAGACGCTTTGCGGATTGAGTTCTCCTAGAAGAATGGTTGGTGAACCCATGATCTCATTATTGTCTTATCATGATTGATAAGGTGCACAAATGGATGAACTCAAAAGTGGCCCCCTTATGGTGAAATCCCTCATGGGAAAACGCTTTACAGATTGAGTTATCCTAGAAGAATGGTTGGAGGACCCATTCTTGTATGTGGAATAATGAGATGAAGATCAAAGAAATTGTTGGTGAAACTATCCTAGATGGATAGTGCTTGTCATGCCATTTTCGGTGGTATGTGGAATGTCACATAATTCCTCATGGTTTGAGAGTTATGGCCTTATGAATATGAAGGACCCCCACATGAAGGCTTGAAGCCCCCAAGGTCAAAGAAGTCAAAGTGACCTAAAAGAAGAAACCATTATTTAAATGATGAAGTAAAGTGACAAAGTCAAGGTGGATTATTTAAATAATAAAGAGAAGTGACAAAATCAAGCAATGATAAAGTAAGGTGACAAAATCAAGAAGGAATATTTAAATGATAAAGTGTTGGAGAACTTTCTATATATGGAAAGTGGTTAACCCTAAAATAAGG
>SNQJ01S0000667.1:3462-14518 GCA_010110895.2 Picea sitchensis | reverse complement strand
GCATGAACATCTGATTCGTTCATATATGTGTTATGCTTAACTGTGAGCGCGAAGGCATATGTGCTCCGAAAACTTAGGATAAGTGCATATCGTGGGTTTTCCCAAGCTTTTCCGTGTTTTTATCACCAAGGGGTTAGATATCAAACCTTTTAAACCTCAAAGATATGGTTCAACATTGATCATCATGCTTGTTTTATTGAGATAAAGCAAACTACCCTATGCTCCAAACTAATTACCTATGAAAATTAGCCCAGATTAAACTGTTGGACTAAGAAATTACTCTATCCTGGGGTTATCTGACCAAGATTAGGTAGTTTGGTCAAATTTATTCACTAACTAACCTAAATCACTTGGCTAAGATTAAATAGTTTAGCCAAGCTTATTCAGTACTCCTATCGACATCAATTTAAAAGAACTTGGCCATGCTTGAACGGTATGGACCAAATCATTGTTATTACATGGGGCTCTATTGAATTTCTTTTATGCCCTCTTTTATTCTTTTTCTTTCTTTTATTTTTCTTTTTCTTTTCTTCTCTTTTTCTTTTTCTCAAATTATTTGCAGAATGGAAAATCATTTGACAAACAAAAACACTAAAGAGATAACATTTCAGTCACCAGTTGATCCTATAAATTATAGGGTTATAACAATCCACTGAGGCATACGTGGGTGACAGTGGTACCAGTTGCGTACATACGCAGGCTGACCTTGAATAGGTAGCGTACATAAGCGAGTTGTTGTGCACCAGACCGCGTATATGTGATAAAGCCTTGAAAAAAAAGAAAGGCAGTGCACATGGATTGCAGCTTGATATGTTGGTATAACTCGGTGTTGCAGAGTCTAACATTGTTTATTGCAGGTTATGACACTGTTTGTTGTAGGTTTTCATGGTTCTATGTTAGATCATGTAAGGTGATGATGAAAAATAAATCTTGGGTGCATGGCACTAACCCATGAGTATGGATTGATGCTGATCTGTTGGGGTACATGGCTGGTACATATTTGAGTTTCATCGATATATCTTATGATGTATTATTGGAAGCATATGTTTGATATCATGGTGCATGAATTTTGCATGTGTTTGGGCTACATATTGAGACATGTAGTTGGTGAGTTGAGTTGATAGTCATGTTGTACATCATTGGGGAGTCATAGCTTGTTGATGCATGGTTGATATACTTGCTTGGTGCAAGTGATGATGCATGATGGTACATTCATAGATGGTATTTGTTTGGCATATTGATAGATGCACATGGTTGGAATATTGGTGGATGCACATGGTTGGCATATTGGTAGATGCACATGTTGGCATATTGATAGAGACATATGATTGATACATTCCATGGATGATATGTTTTGGCACATTGCATGATGTTGATGTACATGGTTTATGTACATAGGTGTTGTGCATGATGAGCACACATTTTTGTACAGGATGTGCTTGGTTGATATTTTTCTCATGATTCTTGATTTCATTGTTGACATATATTTTTCTTCCAAGGAAAGTTCAAGAAGGGGGAGCAACCCCAAGAGAAAAATGGCCCTTTTCCATTGATGTCAAAGGAGGAGATATAGTCACATTGATGTGATTGATGATTATTGATTGGGAAAGATAGTCACATTGAATATTGATGTAGAGAATGCCTTATCTACATGTTGACATCAATAATTGGTAATTGGTGTTGACATCAATATTGGTATTTCCATCAATGCCAAAGGGGGAGATTGTTGGATCATGTTGTCATTGATGCCAATGGTTTGATTGGTTGATGTCATTGGTTGATGTCATTGATTGATGTCAAGTGAATGATTGATGCCAAAGGATTGATGATTGATGTAATGTAATATGTATTGTTCTTGATGAGAATGCATAGATGAAGATGGTTCAATGAGTTGTCATTGATATGATGAAGATGGATCAATGAGTTGTCATTGATACATGATGAAGATGGATTGATGTGGATTCATTGGTATATGATGCATTCTTGGAAAAATGTATAGATGACTCATTATTTTCTTATCACGATTGATAAGGTGCACAAATGGATGAACTACAAAGTGGTCCCCTTATGGTGAAAGCCCTCATGGGAAGACGCTTTGCGGATTGAGTTATCCTAGAAGAATGGTTGGAGGACCAATGCTCTCATTATTGTCTTATCATGATTGATAAGTTGCACAAATGGATGAACTCCAAAGTGGTCCCCTTATGGTAAAATCCCTCACGAGAAGGCGCTTTGCGGATTGAGTTATCCTAGAAGAATGGTTGGAGGACCCATTCTTGTATGTGGAATAATGAGATGAAGATCAAAGAAATTGTTGGTGAAACTATCGTATATGGATAGTTCTTGTCATGCCATTTCTGGTGGTATGTGGAATGTCACATAACTCCTCATGGTTTGAGAGTTATGGCCTTACGAAGATGAAGGATCTCCACATGAAGGCTTGAAGCCCCCAAGGTCAAATAAGTCAAAGTGACCTAAAAGAAGAAATCATGATTTAAATGATAAAGTAAAGTGACAAAGTCAAGGTGGATTATTTAAATAATAAAGAGAAGTGAAAAAATCAAGCAATGATAAAGTAAGGTGACAAAATCAAGAAGGAATATTTAAATGATAAAGTATTGGAGAACTTTCTATTTATGGAAAGTGGTTAACCCTAAAATAAGGAAAATAAGTTAAGTGACCTAGAAATGGGTTAATATTATTTAAATGATAAAGTAAAGTGACAAAGTCAAGGTGGATTATTTAAATAATAAATAGAAACGACAAAATCAAGAAATGATAAAGTAACGTGACAAAATCAAGAAGGAATATTTAAATGATAAAGTATTGGAGAACTTTCTATTTATGGAAAGTGGTTAACACTAAAATAAGGAAAATAGGTTAAATGACCTAGAAATGAGTTAAGTGACCTAAAAATGGGTTAAGTGACCTAGAGGATTAAAGTATAAATAATATAGAAATGGTCTCTTGTAGATCATCATTTTTTTGTGGATCAATGGAGAGCTTCTTGTGAGAATATATTTTGGAATATTGGTGGAGAGCTTCTTGAGCATTTTTGGTGTGGAACACTTGAGAATATTGAAGTTCTATAGGTGACTGAGGTAACCAAAGGATATCTAAGCCGAATTTCATAGGGAATGTGAAGAAAAGAGGGCCATAATTCAAGGGAGGATAAATTTTTTTCATGATGCTTTCTAAGGTATGTTATTTACAGGTCATCTCACCATTTTCATAATAAATTTTTTTATATAATGATTCAGACCATGATATTGATATTCATTGAGGAAACATATCCAAGTATTTGTGGTAAAAAATTCATCTTGTGGGTCGTCGTAGTTTTGGAGATACACTCCGTGGAAAATAGGGTTTGTGGCTAGTCCCAGAACTAGTCTAAAAAAGGTGTTTTGGGTAAAAACGTCATAAATTATTCATAACAGATCCAAATTTAGTGAGACCAATTATTGTGGTTATATTATAGTTTGTAGTATGATGTGTATTAGTTTCATATCGATTCAACAAATATTCATTGTGGGGCATGCTCTACAAGGTCGCTCTCTAGAATAAGCCAGAATTCAACAAGGTATGCCATTTTTTCTATAACTCATTTTATGAGAGGTTCCAAGTAGTAACACCTGGAGGAATTGTATAAAACACACTGAAGAACATTATGTATCATTTTAATATATTTATTCATTACAGGTACAAAGTTATGATTATTTCAAGTTAGGGTTGTTGACTAATCCAAAACTAGTCATGGTTGAGACAAGCAGTTGATGATTTGGCACATACATGAGGTGTATAGTTGATGATGTTGGTACATATTGATGATTCATTTTTGATGAGTAGTTGACACATGATTGGTATATACTTGGTACATGGTTGGATGCACTTGTTTATGGTACAGGATGATTACATGTTGTTTGGCACAGGTTGGTGCATGGTTGATGCACTTGTTTATGGTACAGATTGATATCTGTTGAGGATTTTTGGCTCATTTTAGTTGGTGTTGAGAATTTAAGATGAGTCTTGGATATAGAGTTGGTTCTCTTGTAGATTTTTACTCTATTCAGTTGTTGTTGAAAACCCCCCGGATTGAAGTCCATAATAAAAAGAAAAAATGTACATACATCTTTTGTTCCTTGTGGAGATGATTTGTTGATGATATATTGTTGATATATGTTGTTGATATGTGTTCACATATAATTGGTTAAAAATGACAACAATGAGTAATGAGTAAAATGTTGAATGCTAACTAATGAGTTTTTTGTAAGAGGGAAATTTTGGGAAAAAGAGCCCCACACTCATTCACCCCCCCCCCCTCTAAGTGTGGTAGGTGTGTACAACAATTATGATGTATACATAAAGTAAATACAAATCATTTGATTTTCTACTACTTTCAATTAGGAGAAAGAGTCAAATGTAGATGCAAAAGACACGAAGCAAAAAGGTACAAACAAAGCATGCACCCAAGGCAATTAGGTATGAAAGAAAACAAGTAGAAAATTGTTCTGACAAGAACACAATCAAGCATTATAAAACCAATCAAACATTCAATAAGTAGAAGAAGATATAGAGAAGAATCCAAGAAAAGACAAGGAGAAAGAGAAATCACTCAAATTGTTCCGAAAAAACAAGCAGCTAGAAAGGGCAATTTCACATTTCTGAAAAGTTTCAAGCTCCAATCAAGAAAATAAGGGGTTATAAGCAAAAAATATCAATATAAATAAATTCACAAACCAATCAGAAAGTATGGGTAAATACTTCCACAAAACAAGCTAAGAAATCCTGAGCAAAAAAGGGAAAAACTCCTCCGAAAAAGAGATCAACACTCCCTGTTCCAAGGGTATAGAGTGCTGCAATGATCCCTAAGTCACTGTAGGGGAGTGCTAGCACTCCGATATGGCCTACAGAGTGGCGTTGAGCCACTCAAAAATTCAAAAAATAGTAAAAAATATGAAGAAAAACTCACCCAGAATGCATAAAAATAGTGAAATTGCTAGTGAAGGTAGGAGAAGGCTAATGGATGATGATCAAATAGTAAAAGTGATCTGAAAGGTGGGAAAATGTAAGTAAATAAAAGAGTAATTTTTTGGGAAAAAATCGCTCAAAGATCAAATGGAACAGTGGAATGATCTTTGAATTTCCTTACAATAACTTTCATTCAGTCAGATAAATGAGAAGAAAACAGTAAATTGACTCTAAATATTCAAAGAAGAAGAGTGACTCAAAGTAAGGAAGAAAAAGGTCAACAGTACAAACAAAACATAATCAATTATTAGAAATCAATATGTTGGAGGCCAAAACAAGGACACACTGAGATGGTATTAACCTTGAGCAGATCAATCAACAAAAAGTAGACTCAGAGATCAACTCCCAAAAGTTTTTTTAGCAGAAAAAAACCAACGCTTTGGTGTCAAGGGTACCAGAGTGTTTCAAATCTCTGTGGGAGCCTTCAAGGGAGTGTCAGCGCTCTGATATTCGAGGCAGGGGAGCACTGGCATATCATAACTCAAAAACTTGCCCAGAAATAAAAAAAACAAAATTCAGGAAGATCCAGAAATTGAGTGTGTATGGAATGAATCCAAGGGCCAACAACACATCTAAGAATTAGAGAAGCATCATGAATAAGATCTAAAGGTGAGAAAAATCCAAAAACAATACCAAGGAAGGAAACCAAAACTGAAATCTTCGTTCCCCAGTGGAGTCGCCAATTTCTGTTACAGGAAAATCCCCCTGCGGACAGGTGGATTCCCTTTTGAACCCTAAATACCTAATATCAAGACAGAAAGGTGCTAACTTTGGTCATTGACATCCCTTTAAACCTAGCTAAACTAATCTATAGAGAAGAGGAATAATATGTACCTTTTTATGATGTTTGTCTTCACGCAGTTCCAAGTTGAGCTTTGATCCACAAGCTCTTCAACAGGTCATGCAATCCAATAAAAGACAAAGCATGCTTCCTATTCTACTATGATTAGTCTGAAACTAGATCTATCCATTAAACACAAGTTCATGTAGGCATACGCAATCTTGAAGGAAACAGGACACGCACATTTTTTAATGAGAACTTGATAGAAATACTTACAGACATTTGATGTAGATGCAATAGCCTCACCAAGCTCTCCTTTGCCAACCCCTTTCTCAAATGATCCACAAATAAAATGACTATGCTTCACTGATTATCTCCCTTATGAGATCATAAGTTTGATTCCTTCAATGTCCTCACAATACCACTTCTCATGATATCATAAGTTTGGTATCTCTAAAACTCCCTCCATTTCACCATGAGAAGGCCTCCTTATATAATCTTGGAGAGACCCAACCACCTTAGAGATTCTTGGGATAGGTTGAGGATATTTCTCCATCAGTTGTGGATCCTCCCTAAGATCCAACCTTGACCTCAAATTCAAATCCAACCAAATCTAGATATGAGGGGGATTTTCCCCTGATTTTCCTCAACAACCCAATATTTCCTCAAACAGCCCAACGCTCCCCCAGAATGGATCACAGAGTGTTGCAACGCTCCCACAAAGGAGGGCAAGGAGCATTGGAACTCCTTAGCAGTGGGTAGGGGAGCACTGCCCAAAATTTCCTCAAAAAATCCCAGCGCTCCCCATGAAGGGTGCACAGAGTGCTAGAATGCTCCCCCAAAGAAGGTCAAGGAGCACTGCCACTCCCTGACAGTGGGTAGGGGAGAAATGGCCTTCAAAATTAATTTTTAAGTGGTTTTTTTCATGGAAAAATATTTGTACTCTTCATTAAATGATTTCTTCTTCTTTAACCAGTCTTTGATGGTGTCTTCAAGTGATCCTTGTGATGTCGTTTGAGACACGACATGGGCAAGATGATTATATGATTTCTGCGACACTTGCGACACTTATGGCTAAAATGTGACACTTGTGACACTTATGGCTAAAATGTGACACTTGCAACACTTGTAATGATGACAATAAGTCATCATTGAAATGATTAATTTTGATGTGTAACAGTAACTTGATTTGAGACCTCTTGTTTAATTAAAGTCAACTTTCTTCTTCATCTTATTTGCCTCTGATACTAAAGTATCCATGATTGAAGGATTCACGTGGATTGTTATAGCTGTATTGTGATGGATGTTTGATCATAGTCTTGTTATAACATTCTTTAGTTTCCTGAAACTCTAAATCCAAGAGGATCTTGTTTTCTGAGTTTTTCCTCCTTAGGTTGCTTGAAGACCTAATGTCCATAGCAGACCTCTACATTATCCTCACCAATTCTCCCCCCTATTCACCTTTACTACAAATTACTGACTGAAGTTGATCAAGACCTCAACTGCTTGTGCATGCTGGTCCAGTTTTCTGAGTTAAAATGACATTATCTTGAGTTCACGCCCATTTGACCCCTTTAAATTCATTCATAAGTGACATATAACCTGATGGGTACTAGGCTTACCTTCTATGCAATAGTAGGGTCTCTCAGTGCTAACATTATTGGCACCGTTGATGGGGAGCAAATTGAAGACATTTACCTGGGATAAAACGACAAAGAGCTTCTGATTCTGAAGGTGCATCAGATATCAAAACCATTAAAGATTGCAACTTTCACTTGGCGACTCCATTGTTTCAACCCCATTGTTTCAGTTGTGTCTTCCAGAGGCAAACACTCGAGGTCTACCCCACCACTACCTCTAGAAACACCTGAGGCTAACCCAGAGAAAATTATCAGAAAAAAAAAGGCCCTTCGAGAAGGTACTTCAGTTGTTGAGATAGGTGATTCTGGTAATTTTCATAATCCTTCTTTAAAAACTCTAGTAGCTGCTTCTCATTCTCCTATTTTACCACATGTTGGAGTTTCTAGAAATTTAAATTTTGGGAGTTTTCTTGTTAACTTCCCCTCTCCTTGTCTCGGTCTAGAAGGAGAAAGCTTTGACACCCTTGTTTCCCTGAAGTTGTACCATGGTTTAAACCCAGAACCTCAGAAGACTTTCCCACTCTAGTCTTTACCACTCCTCCCCCTATTAGAGTTGTGGCATTTACAGAAGGGGGAAAATATGTTCCCTCAAGCCTTGAATCCTTTTCTCCAAATCCTTAGTTGTTTCCTCTTTCCCCCAGAAACAAAGCTCCACTCTCACCTGCCCAATATCCATCCCCTCTCGGTTCTCCTCTAGTTCACATCCCAATGGCAAGTGATAATCCCCCTAAGAACATAATGGATTCCATAGTGGTTGATAGATACACCCCTCTCATTTTTCCTTAGCCCCTGAATGCTCTCCCAGATGGTGGCTACCTTAAGTAGTTGCCCAAGTTCATAGGTGAGGGAGACATAACTACAGAGGAGCACCTTGCAGCCTTTTATAGTTATGCAGACAATTATGTCATTGTAGATGAAGATGTATGGATGAGAATTTTTGTTCATAGCCTTGATAGAGAGGCTAGGAAATGGTTTAATGCCTTGGATCCCAGATCTATTGATGAGATTGAAGCCCTAGATGATGCATTTTTAAGAAATTGGGGGGATAAAAAATATTTCCTTTACTATATCATAGAGTTTGGATCACTTAAGAAAAAAGAAGGGGAAATTGTTTCTGACTTTTCAAAGAGGTTTAATAAAATGTATAATAAGATTCCTATTGATATTAAACCTACATAAACCTATGCAAAAATCACATATGCTAGTTCTTTCGAACCTGATTTCTGCCTCCTATTAAGATAAAGAAGAGCTACTTCCTTGGCTCACATGCAAGATGCGGCCCTGGAAGTGGAGTCCAATATATTGGCAATTGACAAAATTAGGAGTAAGGCTGATAGAGAAAGAGGAAAGTGGAGGTTTGAAGCTTCAAACTCTGGTTCCTATGCTACCCACCCTCAAGTAGGCAAATTGACCAAGATGGTAAAGTCACTTTCTGCTGAGGTGGAAAGGTTGAAATTGGAAGGAAAGAAGAGCTACAAGAATCCCCCTAATGTTGCAAATAGGGGTAACTTCAGAAAACCAAATAACACCCCTCAGATTATCCAAAGAGATCAAAGAAGAAGGGATATATATGATCAGAGAATCAAATCCCCTCTCCAAAATAATCTTGTTATTGATGAAGAAGGAGAGGAAGAAGAGGTTGATCATGAAATCCATTGTCTTGGAGACACCTCCTCATTTCCCCATTTAACTCAATCTGAATATGAGGAGTCTCTCATGGATTAGAAATCACAAAGACTTACCATAACTTATATTCTTTTGACTCTAGGAAAGTGAAGTTTCGGGGTCATCAAAGATCTAGTTGTGACCTTTTTTCAGTTTCCCATGAAAAGTGTGGTCATGGATATCATGGTGGATTATGTTCCCCCCAATTTTGGCATGCTCTTGTCAAGATCTTGGATAAAAATACTTGGGGGAACCTTGTAGATGGACCTCACTTATGCTACCATTCCTGTGTTCAAGGGGGAGCATAGAAGAATTTACAGGGAAGCTCAGTTGGCCTACATTATTAGTGATGAAGTGAACCCCACAAACCATCATATTTTTGCACTTGACACTGATTTATGATCCAGTTTATTGCAGCTCACTGATGCTCTTGAACCTCCTCTTGAAATCATAAAGTAGTCCATTACTTTTTGTAAAGACTCTCCTTTGATCACCTCTGTTTGGAAGATGTTTTTTTATGGAGCCTCTTCTAGGGAGGGTGTTGGTGCTGGAGTGGTATTTATTTCACCTACCCAAGAGACTATATCTTTATCCTACAAGTTAGAATTTGAAACTACCAATAATGTGGTAGAGTATGAAGCTCTTGTTTTGGGTTTGAGGGCTGCAAAAGACATGAGAATTGAAGAGATAACAGTGTTTGGGGATGCTGAATTAATTGTCCATCAGATCAAAAATATTTATCAAGCTAATCACCCGAGGCTAATGGCTTATAGGAATGAAGTGTAGGACCTAGTTGAAAGTTTTTTCCTAGCTTTCAACATTTCATTTATTCCAAGAGAAGAGAACGCCATGGATGATTCTTTGGCTGTTTCAGCAAGTAATTTCAGAGTCCCTTTGCCACCTAAACTCAAGTATGATGTAGAAGAGAAATATATACCCTCTATACCTGAAAATGTCAAGCATTGAAAAGTGTTTGAGGATGACCATGAGATCAAAAGATCCCTCAAGACCCTTGATGATTTTTTTTCATTACATATTGATCAAGATCATGATTCTGAGAGTAATCCCCATGCAGGTGTTTTCCTAAACAAAATTTCTAATCATCATATTGTTCAGTTGCCTAGCAATCATATTCCAAAGGGACTAGTTCCTATGGAAAGAATTTTTGACAGGAATGATGTGGCAATGAAGGGTAAAGGTTCAACTGACGATGCTGATGTAGCTGAGTGCAATATTGGTACATAGAAGGATACAAAATTTGTCAAGATGTCAAGGGAACAAAAGGTTGAATATGTTGAGTTGTTCAAAGAGTTTGTTGATGTGTTTGCCTGGACATATGAAGATCTCAGGACATATGACACAAGTATCATTGAACACAAAATTCCCTTGAAAGAAGAGGAAAAATCTTTCAGGTAGAAACTCAGACAGATAAACCCCATGTTGCTGCCTATTATGGAAAGGGAAGTAAAGAAGTTGTTGGACGCCCATATCATTATTCCCTTGAGATATTGTGAATGGGTAGCCAACATGGTCCTAGTGAGGAAGAAGAATGGTGAAATCAGACTTTGTGTCGATTTTCGGAACTTGAACAGAAGCTCTAAAAGGGATAATTACCCATTGCCAAAGATGGAGCACATATTGCAGAGGGTGACAGGTGCATCTAGGATCTCCATGATTGATGGATTTTCTGGCTACAATCAGATCTCTTTCCTGCCTGAAGACAGAGAGAAGACGTCCTTCACTACTCCTTGGGGTACATTTATGTATGCTAATATGCCCTACAGATTGATGAACGCAGAAGTGACCTTTTAGTGAGCCATGGACATAGCCTTTATTGAAGAAAAGGAAAAGTTTGTAGTCATCTATATGGAGGACATAACAATGTTCTGTTAAGAACCAAATACCAATATAGCATAGAAAAACCTCAGAAAAAGTACTCAAC
>SNQJ01S0000666.1:616832-636661 GCA_010110895.2 Picea sitchensis | reverse complement strand
TGTTTTAACTTATCTTTTATGCTAGCCGTTTTGCCAAGTTTGACCTAAGGAAGGAGGAAAGAGCACGAGGCGTTGCTTAAGCAACACCGGAGTGAGCCTCTTTCCCCTAGGGTTTTGATTCTAGGGCCCTGCCATTGCAGCACCTTAGAACCCTTCCCTCTTGTCTTTAGCCTTTTATCCCTTCAACCTTGCGTCCTCTCCTTAATTGACTCCATCTACCCCTAGGCACTGATCTTAGATCCACAACGTTGAAGTGATAGTGCTCAAACAACCTCTTAAAACTTTTAATTTTGAAACCCTAACTAACTAGCTAACCCTAACTAGGCTGATGTCACACTTGGTTATTCCATCTTGACGCAACACCTTTTGTTGAAAAGCAATTAAATGATGGTTAAAAACATTTATTGAGCAAAAGATTGATTAGATACATTGTTGGCTACATCATCTCAGTAATTATTGATGAATTGATATTCTCCATTGCTATATTGATAAAACGTTGACCTCATTGATATTTACTGTTTTAAATGCTTACATATTGATGTTAGATAGTTACATGAAGTACTAACCCATTGAATTATAGCTTGCATATATTATTTTGCTATTGTCTTGTTCCGGGCAGGTGTTCTCATTTGGGCATACACTTCTTTATTGGCTGATTAGCCGGACTATCTGACCTTTGGTGGTAACCTGTGAGGAGGAACTTTTGCTTTGATCTTTATACTTTGGTCTCTTCAAAACCCCAGGTTTCCGGGGACGACTCCCCTGGGTTAACCTCCCTAAATAGAAAGAACCTCTCCATTGAGGTGACATTGGGTGGGGAAGGTTCCTGTTGCGCCAGTTTGGCCTCTATCCTCTAGCCTTTGACCTAGCTACAAACTGTGCGATAACAGGATGACTTCTATAGCATCATCTCCTTTGGAAATGCAAACCAATGCACAATCTCAAAGGCAGAATGCACAATGTCAAAGGCAGAGAAGGCATTGTGATTGGATAGAAAACAGGGCAACATTAGACGTTGAAGAATTCTCTATTCAAGCAATTAGAAATAGGGATTCAAGAAGGCTCAAGAATTTTAATCATGGAAGTGCAATATTAAAGAATCCTGTAGCCGTATCTCAGGAGGAGAGTATTAATGTGGAAGGAAATCAGAGAAGGAATTCACTTGCTCCTTATTCGAAAGGAGTCAAAAGAGTTTATGTTCACGATGGCCGAAAGGATCGAACGTATGGAGTTATTCAAGATGCACCAGGTAACTATGTCAAAAGATTTAAACATACAGAGCCAAAAAAAGCCATGAAGAAGATTCAAATAAGAGTCTTGAGAAACATTGAGACTTCTGCTGGAAGCTGTACTGGGAGTGCAACACTTGGTTATTCTAGAACTGAGCTTGACAACAAGCCTCAGAGGAACAATCCTTTGAACGTGGTGGCAAACCAAAGGCTAGAAACACATGACAGAGAGTTACTGGCATTTCGTTTGGTGTTAAAGGCCTTTTATGCTCAAACTTACTTAACCTGGGAACGTAACAACTTGTTGACCAGCCTCCGTCACGAATTGCATATTACTACTGATGAGTTGAAAAAACTTATTTCTGATTCCTAATGTCCAATATTTCCATCTTGTAAAATTGTATTTTATGCAAACCAAAATATTTTTAGGGCTTTGGTGAAAACACTTGCCCTATTGAACAATTGTTCAATACTAAACCCCAGTACGGTGCTATTGAATTGGTCCTCATATCAATGCTCACGAGGGTACAACTGTACAAAAATTCATTTGTGATAAATGCTAGCTGCTATATCGTAATTTCGAATTTTTGTGTTTGATATTATTTGCTGCTTCCCCGTTTTGTTCTCAGCAGCTTCTATATGATACTATTTTACTTCTTTTAACTAATATTATGTTCTTCATTAAGTTACAGCATTTTGATAATGCATATGTGCATGTTGACCAATAATCCTGTCATATATTAATGATTTTCAGCATGATATATTATCAGTGCTTTTAAATTTGAAGTATTTGTTTGGCTCTTTATTTATCATGATTCCAGATGTCAGGAGTCTTAATATAACTCCTCCATAATTGTTACTAAAAGATGCAATGGAGAGTAGTCCTTTTTCTTGTTTTTTTTTTCTAAGGAAAACTTCACAAGGAAATCCAAGGAATGCTTCCCCACATTTGTGGATGGTATCTATAGTAAACTTGTTGGCATAGCCTAGTGCACCTAACCTAAAAGGATCCAAACGGGGCACCTTCCTTCATGGAACTAGCCAAATGCCCAGCAACATTGGCAACAATTAGTTGAGCTAACCTCTTGGGCTTCTTTCTTCCCTATCCTAAATTTTTTTTTTCTAAATGTCTGAAAAAATCGTGTCTAATATAAATCAGTGATACTTCTCTATAGTTTCCATTATGTATTGATAACCCTTGTTGTCTTGAAAAGCTTATTAACTTTTAAGAGCCCCGTACTAAATAGGTCAGGTGAAATAAATGCATGGGGAGTACACTCTGTTTTGAGGTTTATTGCAAAAAATTAATAGTTATTGTGCAATCATTTTGAAGCTGTAATAGCCAACTGACTATCCATAGGCTGAATACATACCGAGTCCACTCTTTCTTGCTGGAAGTTTATTGGAAGAATTCAAGAGTGGTTGATTTGTAATCATTTTGAAGCTCTATTAAGCAATATTAATAGACTACATCCATTGACCACTGACACTACTGTGGCCACTGAGAGTATGTAACTAAATTTTGGAAGTCAGGATTTCTCTTAAGCCAGTTCTAGTATATATTAATGGACATACAACTTCAATAAACATTTCAAAGGTCCAGTGACCATGTATGATAACTGTCGTTTTGGCAATTTTAGCCGCAACATGTCTTTCTGACCAATAGGTCATTTTTTCCATTTAAGTGGCAGTACTTCAAAATGTTTTATTCTAGTTGCTTCTCTTCTAAATTTTCCAAACAGGCTTTTGCAACACTATTAGAATTTCTTGAGCTGAATTGTAGAGTTTATACATCACTATTATATTGCCATGTTTTCTAAGAATTTCTTAAGCTAAAACGTAGAGCCTATGCATCACTATTATTGCCATCATAACTGTGAGAGGGAAAGTGAGAACTAGCTGAAAAAGAAATCATCATATCTGTGAGAGGGAAAGTGAGAACTAGCTGAAAAAGCAATCAACTAGTGTTTTATTCTCTTACAACAATCATGGAATAACACCCCCAGCTACTGTGAGAAAACTCTCACGGGCGCAACTTGGTGTCAAAATTTTGTGAATGCGTTTTATGTTACTCTAACAATAAACATCAATAATTGGCAATAAAATGACAAAGCAATCTGTGTTTTCATATGTAAAAAGAAGTATTAAAGTCATGCCCACCACAAAATAAAATCAAGACACAAATAGAATTAATACAGATCACACAAAATCAATGGAAATGTCAGGAGAGATGCAATGCTTTGGAATCTGTGCTCCCGAAATGAGAAAATATTTATATCATCAGATGTCAGAGAATGGGTGATGAAGCCTCTTATCAGAATCAATCTGCTCCAATGGTGACTCTTCAGGGGTTGACCTAAGGCATTCAAAACTGAGGATAGCCAGGTAGAAACACCAACTTGAAAGTGCAGCAGAAATTGTTGATATGGCTTAATGTATGGTGTTGTATCACTAAATGCACAAGATTCCCCTAGGAAAGGATCTCTATGAACATGGACATGCCATTGATGGACCTACATGTTGAGATTCACAAGAGACATCTTGTGGAACAAATCTGCAAATTTCTGATCTAGAAAAAGATAAATATGCAGCATTAAAACAGCAGGAGATGAGATTCACAAGAGACATATTGTGGAGCAAACCTGCAAATTTATAATCCAGAAAAAGATAAATATGCAGCATTAAAACAGCAGTATAACAACACTAGTGTGCTAGAGAGAGCGCACTAGTGCACTGGAGAGTGAGAGTAAGTGTGCTTAAATAGAGTGAGCCATATAGCACTAGTGCACTAGAGATTGAGAGTAAGTGTGCTTAAATAGAGTGAGCAATAGCCATAACCATAAGAGTGCATAGGGGAGAAGAACTATAACACAATAACCTGCAAAAGAGAGCAAAACAGAGAAGGTACCCTTAGGCAAATAATGTTTTGAATGAATCACTTGAATAAAGAATGTAAATAAGGAGAGGTTTATTTATACACCATCCAAAGAGTGGAGGTGCTAGCCCCAAAAAGCCATGAGTAGGTCAGCCTTAGTATAAAATAACCAAAGTAATTAGTGTTATAACAATGCAATTAATATTATAAGGTCAGTTTGTGGTCTATGTGAATAGCAAACCCGTAAGTTTAGCACCCCCTTAATTTTAACAAGGGGACATAGAGAGAGAACATTACATCAGTTATCCCCACATTAATGGCAAATCTTCCGCACCAATATGCTTCCACACACTAGTGAAGGTAGATCCTGGTAGATATTTGGTGAAGATGTTGGCAAGCTGATCCACTGAAGGAAAAATGATTGGCACAAGTTGTTCTTGAGCATGGGGTTTCCTAAAGTAGTGCATCCAAATTTCAATGTGCTTAGTCTTTTGGTGATCCATAGGATTAGGAACAAGTTGAATGGTATTCTAATTGTCTCAAAATAAAGTGATGGGGGTTTCTTGATGAAGACCTCATTATTCAAGAATCAACATCTAGGGAAGATGCTTTCCGTCATGAACAAAACTAGCATATTCGGTCCCTGCGAAGAATAGACCTACAACATCTTGTTTCTTGTAACACCAACAAATTGGCTTAGAACCAAGAGTAACATATATTTGAAAGTTGATTGGTGTTCATTGAGATTGCTAGCCAAACAACTTGAGAGCAACCTTGAAGATGGATAGAAGCACCAGCTGAGTAGTGGATGCCCATGAGGGTGGGGACTTTGAGATAACACAAAATTCATTTGGCTTCCTGCCAATGACTCTCATGAGACTCATACATATATGGAGTGCACATTGTTATACATTATTTTTGTCACCCACGTGATCACTGATGATATGTGTATTGTCTACTTCTCTATTCCCTGAAGGTTATTGAAGAAATAAGACTTTCCCCTAAGAAATGGAATCATCTTTTCCTTATTGAAAAACCGTATCAAAAAAGATCACCACATCTTGCCAATGTTAAGGGTGCGACGATCCCCAATCGTCGCATGTTGCACCACAGTGGCCTGCGACGCCGTCACATGTTGCTAAAGTTGAGGGTGCGACGATGCTCAAACAAAGGAAAATGGTGAATTTCTTGAAGGTTCTAGAATGGAATCTTTGAAAAGATGAGGTGGCCTCTGATCAGTTTGGATCTCACTCGCTTCTTTGATTTAGTGGGATCATCCTAATTTCTTCATCCATCTCTCTTCACTCTATATAAAGAGGGATCTCTCATGGGAAAAGTTAGGTTGGCTTATGCATGAAGAATTATGCTGAAGATTGTGTTTATGATATGACGCAAGAGCATCGCAAGCAAGCGCAAGCAGAGCACAACTGGACATGTACCAGCGCACATTTTGAAGACATTTTGAAATTTAAAAGATGAAGCATTAATGTAATAGCTAGAGGATGTAATTACCTTTAAATATTTTGGGGATTGTAATGCAGATCTTGAGCGTTCGCTCTCATTTGTCGGTTGGAGGCATTTATTGTATTAAATGTAAAGTAGTTGTAGCTTTTAATTCGATAAGATAGCTTAGAGTTGTAGGAGGTCAAACTCTCGAAAGCTCCCTCGTATGTATTGTATCATTATTCTCATTGTAAGAAGAGAGAGCATAGGAGAGCAGAAAACAAGATAGATTGTAGAAGTTGTATGAGCAAATATTTGTTACTATGGAAACCATGTACAGAAGCACTTGAATTAATATGAGAAGGCTTTAATCCAATTTCATGGTGTTGTTATGGTTACTGTTTTCATCTATTGAATGGTATGTTTACAGTTCGCTTATATGTTCTGTTATGCATTTGTTTCAATGCTTATGTGTATAATTTCATGTTAAATGTATGAAGTCTGTGAGAAGGGGAAGTATAAGTTTCAATTTCTACTCGTCTTGAGAATTTCTGCAAGGAGTGCAATGAAGGTCTGCAAGGAATGCGTTGACGAGGTTTTGAGTTTTACCTCAGAAAAGATCAGAAGGGAGAGAGTTGTTCTTATACCAACATAATGCAAGTATAGCATAGAGTTATGCAAGGTGTGCACAGGCTGAGGAGAAATCTTAGACTTTTCCAACCCAAGTGAGGGGTTGAAGAACTTCTGTTGCAAGGAGTGCGCAGAGTTTGAAGTGGTCGAATAACCAAGAAGTTATTGTGAATGCCGCAAGGGGTGTGTGCAAGAATCCCTTAGAATTCTTGAGTTTGAAGCAAAAACCAAGCTCAGGAAGGATAGAGACTTCGAATAGTTTGAAGGGAAGACGAGGGTCGAAGTCGCCTCGCAGAATTTAAGCTCAGGAGGAAAGATGCCAGGTTATTTGGGGAGGAGTCTTTGAGAGCCTGAACGGACGGTTGAAATTCTCGGAGGGAGAACTACCGATTTTTCGTGGACCATTGGATCCAGTAGATCAACGGAGGAAATAAGACCGAGTGTCTTTTGACATTCACAAGCTCAGGAGGGATAGCGGCCGTAGATCTAAAGGGACGAGAGCTGTTGATTGGAAGTTCCAAGATATCGACATTTCAGAAATCGAGAGTGTGGAGGGGGCAGATTTCGGGAATCGCAAGCCGCAAAACCCCGATAAGTGGAAGAAGGAATCTGGATCGTCAGATCGCGGGAGGTTCGGGACCGTTGATCTGAAGTCGTGATTTCGGACTTCGGAGGAACGGAGGGAAGCTACATTGTTGATTCGCGAATCGCGAAATCCCGACGTGCTCAAAAGATGGGCCCCGGGTTGTGGTCGAGGCCATATCATTGAAGAGTTAAGGGAGGAGCTAGAGGACCGTTAGCCCTTTTTAGAATTTCGGGATCTGGAGGAGTCGGGCTGCCTTGTAACGGAAGTCCCGACATCACGAAATACGACGCGCCTTTGGGAGTTTTAGGCTGTGGTCATGCTGGTGGGCACGTGGAGTGGAGGTTCATGCCTAGTGCTTGTTCGCGCAGGCGTAACTTCTAAAAGGACCTGTGGTTATATGTGTTGAAGGTTCCAGTGGGAACCAAAGGAGCCATTTCGGCTCAGAGGTGTTGAAGATCCATAGGCCGGGAGGTCAACGGACCATGCCGAGGTAAGGGTCCGCGTTAGGTGGTATTAGAGCTGGCGCAGACCCCCTACCATCGGGCCGAGATCTGCATAGGATCAATTTTCTTCAAATCCCCAGAACTAAAATGGTTCTTTTGGGCCCTCACTGGAACCCCACGAATCTGATCCACAGGTCCTGGCTGTATCGGGATTTCGGTAACCGGGAGTTTGAAATGCAATGACCCCAACCACTGGTCACTCCATTACCCAAATTTTGAAATCTCTCCTTTGGTGAGATCGACGTTTGTGGGCCTACCTTGATCTAACAGCTTACGTTCTTTCGGGATTTTCTCCGAACCTTGACCACTCCTTTGACTTCCACCACACGTACCCTTTGACTGATACTTGGGACCCACCTTTCGATGTTTCTCTCTTCGTGATTCCGAGAATTGTGTTGACCATGCAACTCTACCTCTTGAGTCCCGAAACCCCAAAACCCGATTAGGGCCCAATGGCTATTGTCCCTCAACCTTTTGGGAATTTTTCCTTTCTCTCTTCGGGATCTCGTGACCCGCGAAAATCCACAGTAGAGAGTTTCCTTACCTTTCGAAACTCCGATTCCCGAATTCCCGAAGCCTCACTTCCCACATGATCTACGACTGAGATCTTCCTCGATCCAATGACTCTGGATCTTTCGGGATTTCGCGAATTGGGAGTTTGAAACTCTCGATTCCAAAATCACAACCTCCTCTACTTCCCGGACTCCGAAATGCTGAAATGGGCTTAACGACGATTAGCCCCTGACCAAATCTCGGTCCATGTGACTGTTTCCTCCATGACCATAGTCCTACTCTAAAGACACGTCACGTTTCACGACTTCGGGGTTTTTCAACGCAAAGTGCCCCGACTCCTTGTCATCGGAATTGACGAAATGCCGAACCCCGAAATACTGAAATGCCGAAATTCCAATCCAAAGGGGGATCAACGACTCCTGTTGCTTCTCATCCAACGATCGCTACTCCTCCTGAACTTTTGAACACTAAAAGACGCTCAGTCTTAACTTCCTCACAGATCTGCGAGATCTAATGGCCTACGGGATTTCACACTTCTCCACGAAGCTCCTCTCCCGCGCGACCTCCCAGAGGTTAAACTCCATGTGCCTTCACTCAATCCAATGGTTGTCGGATATCGACGCTAGATCTGACGACCCAAATCTAATCTTTCGCGCTCTCTCCTCCTGTTGTTTGGACGTGAAACTCGATGGTCTAGATCTCGTCTCTCCAGCTAATCTAACGATAGCTGCGCTCCCTCCTGAGCTTGAGAACTTCCTCCCTCCCCTTGGGATATTTTCCGAAGTTTCAAAAGCCTCGACCTTTACTTCCTCCGCGAGCTCAATTCCTTTGGATATCGCCTGCTTTCTAGGAACGCTATCCCTCCTGAGCTTTGTCGACTGTGAAACCTCAAAAGGTTTCTCGACCTTCTTCTCACTCTGTTGTTATTCGGTGTGCTAAGGCACTATCCTTCCCAAGCTTTGTTTACCCAAGCCTCTAGGGGACTCGCCCTTCTGTGTCCTTAAAGGGAAATCTGGTGTCCTCCTGACGACCTTCCGCTTGAGCCCTCCTTGCTGAGCTTAACAGAGTATTCAGTAACTCTGTGAGTGTCTCTCCTTGACACTTCTCTTCCCAACATAACTCGAAAAGAGTCCTTCTGTGCACTCTATGCAATTGCTCAATGCCCTCCTGGAAGAGCTTCCACAAAATCCTTAGTGATCCTGTTTTCTCTCTGAACTCGAAATAGAATTCTTCTGTGCACTCTATGCACTTGCTCAATGCCCACCTGGTAGAGTTCTCCAGAATCCTCAGTGACTCTGTCTTCTCACCGAACTCGAAATAGAGTTCTCCTCAATGCATCCTATGCATTTGCTCAATGCCCTCCTGGCAGAGCCTTTACAGAATTCTCAACAATTCTGCTTCTCCTCTCTATACTCTCCTCTGCACAGTTTCTCCTTCAAGGTGTTCAACAACCTTGAGGTTTCCTCCTTGAGTCAATGACTTTAACTGGTGCGCTCTCCTGGCATGTCTTTGTCTGAAATTCCGTAGAATTCAGAAGTGCACTCCAACACTGGTTTTCATAGACCGCAATACTTTGTCATGCACTCTTGCATGAAACCACAAAGAACCAGATGCGAAATCAAAGAACTCAGAGACAGTCAATTCTGTCTATCCCTGCAAATGCAAATCTACTCATACATCTACAACATATCATAACACACACATATGACATTCATTCATGAACTCACAAACACATGAACAACAACATGTAGGAAAAACTGATATGATTGTATTAATATGAAATGCCTCTTTACAATGTGAGTTCAGACTGCAACAAAGTCACGGCTTCCTCTCTTCTCCCTATTCTTTCTGTTCTTCTCTGCCTAACTCTATTCTACTGAAAACAAAAGAAGTTCTTTTTACAAAAGGGGGCTCCTCGAGTGCTTCCCACCATCCTCACCAACTCTCATTAATTACAATGAATTACATTGAATGGGTCATCTAATCCGAATTGGATCTAGATCCCCATAAACCTGTCAGCCATTAAGGCGATACCAACTACAACATGCTTGAAGGCATGGCTTCGGCTCTACCAGCCTTACAAACATTTAATACATTAAATTCAAATTTGAAATTTGAAAGTGAGAGGGCTGCACCTCTCCTCTCCATTGAACGCGTGCTGGGTGTGCTGGTTGGCTGGCGCTTGATGACGTGGAGTGATGCTCCTGCATCAAGAGCCAATAAATTTTGTTTTCTGTAGAGGGAAGACAAAGGACAATTGTGATTTGAATTCTGCGTGGACAGATTGAAACAATGCCGCCAAGAAGACGTCATGAAAGACCAATGCCCGATCCATCTATGGAAAGGGAGATGAGAGTACTTCGTGCTCGATTGAATTCTATGGAGACAACACATAGGCGAACACCTGATACTGGGGATGTTAGTGAGACCGAGAATGAAAACGAAGCTAGAGCCAAAGAAGAAGCTGTAGTCGAAGATGCTGCAGAGGAACGTCTATTCAAAGTTGTTGCAAGAATAGGTGCTAGAGAAAAGTTGGATATTTCGATGTATGAAGTCAACTTAGATGTTGAGGAGATGCTAGATTGATTTAGAGATCTGGATAAATACTTTGATTATGAAGATATCGAAGAAGATAAGAAAGTAAAACATGTTGTCACTAGACTGAAAGGGCATGCAACACTGTGGTGGGATGAATTGTAGGCTGATAGGCGTTGCAAAGGCACACAAAGAATTAATAGCTGGGACAGGATGGTCATCAAGATGAAAGCCAAATTTATAGCCAGGGATTATCAAATCAATCTATTTCGAAGAATGCAGGATTTAAGACAGAAAGGGATGACAATGAAGGAATACACCGAGGAATTTTACAGGTTAAACATTAGAGCAGGTTGTCATGAAAGTGATGATGAAAAGGTCGCCAGATACATGAATGGTCTGAGATATGAGATTCAGGATGAGATGAGCATGGTGATGATAAAAAATGTCGAAGATGCTTATCAGATTGCTCTGAAGGCAGAAGAGAAATTGGCTCAAAAGCAAGGTCAAAGGGGCAGAGGCAGAAGTTAGAGCAGAGGCAAAGCAATTGCCTAGGATAGAGTACAGAAGCCCAGAGACGAAGAAAAAAAACCTCATAACCACCCAGAAAGGGGAGGAATTTCACAGGGAAGACAATATGTCGATAGTAACACTTTTCCTCGAGCAAGAGAAAGAGGAAGAGGCAAAGGAGGTGAAATAAAGTGTTTTGTCTGTGGGAAGATCGGACACAAATCTTGGGAATGTCCTGATAAAAAAAGAGATGGAGGAGGAGAAACTCACATTTCAGAAGTGCAAAGGAGAAATGTTGAGGTAGAAGATGCAGAAGGTGGGAGATCCCTAATGATGAGGAAAATTCTCTTGAAGCCAGAGAAAGAGATGGAAATTCCAGTCCAAAGGAACAATTTATTTAGGACTGCTTGCAAGACCAAGGATAGGGTATGCAAGGTGATTATTGACAGTGGAAGCACGGATAATCTAGTATCCACAAAGATGGTGGAAGAGCTGGAATTGGAGACCGTTGCACATCCAAGCTCGTATAAAGTGTCGTGGTTGCAAAAAGGGCATCAGGTAACAATCACTAAACAATGTTTAGTTGAATTTAAGATAGGGGGTTATAGAGATGAGATTTTATGTGATGTTATTCCCATGGATGTCTATCATCTTTTGTTGCGGAGACCGTGGCAATATGACATAAATGTTATTCATGACGGAAGAAAGAACACCTATACCTTGGAAAAGAATGGTAGCACACATATGTTGCTGCTAATTGAAGACAAGAAGACAAAAGAAGAAACAAGCAATATTATACTTCTCATGAGTGGGAATGAACTTCTGGATGAAGTCAAGAAAGAAGAAGACATGCAGTTTGCTGTGGTGAGAAAACCTAGAATCATCTTGACCAGTACCTCGATAGATGATCTACCTGAGTAAATTCAGGAACTTTTGAAGAATTTCCCATCAGAAGTATAAGCCATCACATTGACCTTGTACTAGGAGCGAGTTTACCAAACAAAGCAACGTACAGGTTGACAATGAAGAGGTCAAGTAGAAAGTCCAGGATTTGATGGAAAAATGGTTGATTAGGGAAAGCTTGAGTCCATGCGTCGTGCCAACAATGTTAAGTCCAAAGAAGGATGGTGGATGGAGGATGTGTACAGACTTGAGGGCTATAAACAAAATCACTATCAGGTATAGATTTCCTTTACCCATAATGCATGACTTGATGGATTGCTTGAGTGGGGCAAAGCTTTTTTTCGAAAATTGATTTGAAAAGCGGATATCACCAGATTAGAATGAGGGAAGGAGATAAATGGAAAACAACATTCAAGACGAATGAAGGGTTGTATGAATGGCTTGTCATGCCGTTTGGTTTGACAAATGCACCAAGTACTTTTATGAGATTGATGAACGAAGTCTTGAAACATTTAATTGGAAAGTTTGTAAATGTGTATCTTGATGATATACTGATCTTAGTAAGACTGAGGAAGAACATCTAAGACACTTAGCTCTAGTGATGAGGAGGTTGCATCAAGAGAAGTTGCTAATAAATATGAAGAAATCGTCTTTCATGAAGACATAACTCATTTATTTGGGTTTTGTGATCTCTTTGAATGAGTTGAAGATGGACCCTGAGAAAGTAAAAACAATCAAAGAATGACCATCGCCAAGGAATATCTTTGAGGTCAGAAACTTCCATGGATTAACCAATTTTTACAAGAAATTCATCAGAAATTTTAGTGGAATTTCTGCACCAATGATGGACACAGCCAAGAAAAGACATAAATCTTTTCATTGGACAAAGGAAGCGGAGAAAAGTTTCAAGTTGTTAAAGGAGAAGATAACCGAACAGTCAGTTCTGGTTCTACCAGATTTTGGTAAAAAATTTCAAGTCAGATGTGACACAAGTGGATTCGCGATTGGAGCAATCTTAAGTCAAGATGATAGACCAGTCACATATATTTCAGTGAGAAGTTGAACGATACCAAAATGAATTATTCCACGTATGATAAGGAGTTTTATGCAGTCATACAAGCACTGAAGAAATGGAGGCACTACTTGGTTTCGAAAGAGTTTGTTTTGTATAGAGATAACCATGCTTTACAATTTGTAACCAGATAGGAAAAACTGACCCAGGATCATGAAAAATGGGTTGAATTTATGCAGAACTTTACTTTTGTTATAAAACAAATTTCTGGAACTGCTAACAAGGTTGTTGATGCGTTGAGCAGGAAATGTTTGATTCTAGGAAATGTTTGATTCTACAGGAGTTTCGTGTGAACACCTTAGGTTTTGATAGCCTTAAGGACATGTACAAAGATGATTCAGATTTCAATGATGCTTATGAAGCATGTGGAAATCTTGTTCTGAAAGATAGGAGCCAATGGATTGAATACTTAATTCAGGATGGACTGTTGTTCAAAGGAAATCAATTGTGTATCCCGAAGAGTTCTATGAGAGAACACCTTTTGAAGGAAAACATAGTGGGGGATTGATTGGACATTTTGGCCATGACAAAACATTTGTGGAACTGAACAGTTTATATTATTGGTCAGGGATGCAGATAGATGTCAAAAAGTTTGTCAACACATGTAGAATTTGCTAGCACGCAAAGGGGAAAAGACATAATACAAGGTTGTATCAACCATTTCCAATACCAGAGAGGCCGTGGGATGAGGTAAGTATGGATTTCATGTTAGGATTGCCGATGACACAAAGGGGTTGTGATTCCATATTCGTGGTAGTCGACAGATTCTAAAAAATGGCACATTTTATTCCATGTCAGAAAACTAGTGATGCAACATACATTGCAAATTTGTTTTTCGAAGAAGTTGTTCGACTTCATGTTTTACCCAAGAGTATTGTTTCAGACAGGGATACCAAATTTGTTGGTCATTTCTGGAGGAAACTATGGAAGAAGTTGGGGACAGATTTATCTTTTAACTCAACATATCACCCTCAAACAAATGGACAGACTAAGGTAGTAAATCGAAGTTTGGGAGACTTATTGAGGAGTTTAGTAGCTGAACATCACAGTCAGTGGGATCAAATTCTTCCACAAGTAGAATTTGCATATAATGACTCACCTAATAGGAACACAGGACATAGTCCATTCTAGATAATATATGGAATGCAGCGGAGAGGAATATCTGAGTTGAGAGACTTGGATCAGAATGAGTTCAGAAGTGCTGGAGCAGAAGATTTTGCAGCAGAGATGCAAGAACTCCACAGGAAGATTAAAGAGTGGTTGCAGAGTTCCAACCAAGAATATAAGCGGAGAGCAGATCATCAAAGGAGAGAGATTCAATTCGAAGTGGGAGATTTAGTTTTATCACACCTCAAAAAAGAAAGGTTCCCAAGGGGAACACATAATAAGTTGAAGATGAAAAAGATAGGGCCGTGTAAGATTTTGAGAAAATTTGAAGCGAATGCTTATGAGATAGAATTTCCAAATGGTGTGGGCATATCACCCATATTCAATGTAGCAGATCTGTATCCATATCGAGCAGATGAAGCAAGAGGAGAAGAGAATCATAGAGAAATTCAATAGGTCAAACAGATGCCTATAGCTGAAAAGTCGCAGATAGAAAATATCATTGATAAGAGGGTTAGCAAGAAGACCCGAAGGAAGGTGTATTTTGAATATTTGGTATAGTGGAAAGGACACCTGATCGAAGATGCCAGTTGGGAAAGTGAAGCAGATATCCAGAAACATGGACAGATGGTGCAGGAGCTCATGGACAGGAGTCCATGAATTTTTCAGCAAGATGAGTATGATGCAGGAGCATCGCAAGCAAATGCAAGCGGAGGACAACTGGACATGCACCAACACGCATTTTGAAGACATTTTTAAGTTTAAAAGATGAAGCATTAATGTAATAGCTAGAGGATGTAATTACCTTTAAATGTTTTGGGGATTGTAACGCAGATCTTGAGCGTTCTCTCTCATCTGTCGGTTGGAGGCATTTTTGTATTAAATGTAAAGTAGTTGTAGCTTTTAATTCGATAAGATAGCTTAGATTTGTAGGAGGGAAAAATCTCAAAAGCTCCCTCGTATGTACTGTATCATTATTCTCATTGTAAGAAGATAGATCATAGGAGAGCAGAAAAGAAGATAGATTGTAGAAGTTGTATGAGAAGATAGTTGATACTATGGAAACCATGTACATAAGCACTTGAATTAATATGAGAAGGCTTTAATCCAATTTTTTGGTGTTGTTATGGTTACTGTTTTCATCTATTGAATGGTATGTTTACAGTTCGCTTATATGTTCTGTTATGCATTTGTTTCAATGCTTATGTGTATCATTTCATGTTAAATGTATGAAGTTTGTGAGAAGGGGAAGTATAAGTTTCAATTTCTACTCGTCCTGAGAATTCCTGCAAGAAGTGTAGTGAAGGTCCGCGAGGAATGCGTTGATGAGGTTCTAAGTTTTATCTCAGAAAATCTCAGAAGGGATAGAGTTGTTCTTATACCAATAGAGTGCAAGTATAGCATAGAGTCATGCAAGGTGTGTGCAGGTTGAGGAGAAATCTTATGCTTTTCCAACCCAAGTGAGGGGTTGAATAACTTCTATCGCAAGGAGTGCGCAGAGTTGAAGTGGTCGAATAACCACAAAGTTATTTTGAATGCTGCAAGGGGTGCATGCAAGAATCCCTTAGAATTCTTGAGTTTGCAATAGAAACCAAGCTCAGGAAGGATAGAGACTTCGAATATTTTGAAGGGAAGACAAGGGTTGAAGTCGCCTCGCAGAAGTTCAGCGCAGGAGGAAAGACGCCAGGTTATTTGGGGAGGAGTCTTTGAGAGCCTGAACGGACGGTTGAAATTCTCGGAGGGAGAACTATCGATTTTTCGTGGACCATTTTTATCCAGTAGATCAGCGGAGGAGATAAGACCGAGTGTCTTTTGACATTCGCAAGCTCGGGAGGGATAACAACCATAGATATAAATGGATGAGAGTCGTTGATTGGAAGTTCCGAGATATCGACATTTCATAAATCGAGAGTGTGGAGGAGGCATAATTTGGGAATCGCAAGCCGCGAAACCTCGATAAGTGGAAGAAGGAATCTGGATCGTTAGATCGCGGGAGGTTCGAGACCGTTGATCTGAAGTCGTGATTTCAGACTTAGGAGGAATGGAGGGAAGCTACATTGTGGATTCACGAATCGTGAAATCCCAACGTGCTCAAAAGATGGGCCTCAAGTTGTGGTCGAGGTCATATCATTGAAGAGTTAAGGGAGGAGCTAGAGGACCGTTATCCCTCTTCGGGATTTTGAGATCTGGAGGAGTCGGGATGCCTTGTAACGGAAGTCCCGACATCGCGAAACACGACTGGCCTTTGGGAGTTTTAGGCCGTGGTCATGTTGGTGGGCACGTGGAGTGGAGGTTCACACCTAGTGCTTGTTCGCGTAGGTGTAACTTCTAAAAGGACATGTGGTTATATGTGTTGAAGGTTCTAGTGGGAACCAAAGGAGTCATTTCGGCTCAGAGGTGTTTAAGATCCATAGGCTGAGAGGTCAGCGGACCCTGCTGAGGTAGGGGTTTGCATCATGATAGCTTTGCTTTATCTTTCTAAGTCAGGTTGTGAATATTCTTCATCAAAAGCATTGGAGCAAAGGTATATGTGTTGAGACAAAGGGTCATTGGAAGGGACCTTGCAACATCAAGGCAGATGTTGTATTCTCCACTTTCATTAATATAATGCAGTAATACATTTCTTCCCTATAAAAGTGTCTCCATTTTTATTGCATAACTCCTTTATCTTATGCATATGTTTCATTGGAATATATATATATATATATATATATATATATATATATATATATATATTGTTGCTCTATCTTTGTTGGTTTGTGTTTCTCAACAGGTTCAACATTCCATAGACCTTGAGATGGAGCAAGGACAACACTAGCAAGGATCAAACGACGTTTAAACGACATGTCATTTATCCCTCATTGAACTAGTATACATTACAATGAAATTGAAGGAGAAGTTTGTATTTTGTCATGTTTTGTTCTAATTTCTTGTTGAAGTTAGAGAGATTAGTTTGTGTCAATACTTACCGATTTGTCCAGAAACAAAATTGGCGACTATACTGCGGAGAAATAGGTAAAAAAGACTTTTTCCATTTATATATTGTTTTTGTCATTTTAATTATGAAGTTTTTATGTTATGTATCTGATACTAATTAAAATCTCTCGAAATGAAGATGTGACACCTTTCATACCTCCAGGGTCATCTCCAATCCAGAGATGTGGAGAGGCAAGTGAAACGACAGGTCGAGGAGTAGCGGTTGAATATCTCGAGGTGATCGAACACAACCTCGAGGGATTGACTATGGACATCCCTGACATTAGTGTGGATGCATTGCCTCGACACTACCAATGTCATACTGTTGGCGTTTCAACATCTATTGGTCCACTGCTCTGTCATGTAGCACATGCAATGGTTTTTTATCATGAGCAACATCCATGATGCATGTATATGAAGCCATGTGCTTCAATATTTTGGTCTAAGTACACACCCTTTTGTAACTCTTTGCGTTATAATACAAAACTTATACTGGCTTACTTGTCTTTATGTGTTTGTGTTTGGATTTATAAATTGCGCAAATGTCTATCTAAAACAAAATTGGCTAAAGCATCTGTTAACGTATTTAGACATCTAGGAATGTGTTGATATTCAATGTAATCAAAATTCATTTCCAAGAGGCTAATTCTCAAGTATACTTGTAATAGTGTAGGACTTTTGATGGAATAGATGCTGCTTAATTTCAAAACCACAAGTTGAGAATCAAGTCGTACAATTAGATGACGGATGCCAAGTGAAATGATGTCAGCCAATAACTCAATGATCACACTATATTCCACAATATTATTAGTTGCATGACCCAGGCAAAAACCTTGTAGACTTATCAACTCGTCTGTAGGTGCATAGATTGCCCATGCAGCGGAAGCGAGATTTTGAGTACTGCGACCAACACCATCAATAAAGCCAATATAAGGTAGCAAGAACACCCACATCTGGAAACTAAGCACAAGGCAAGGTAAATAGTTTGAGGGTAGAAAAAGAAACGACAAAAAACACACTAGAGTATGATACATTAAAGTACAAAGCACTTATGAAAAACATTTTAAGCATAACACTTCTTTAGGTAAAGCCCATTTCTGGGTTCACCCAAAGGAATTCCATCGTAATCAACCAGCTTATAAGCCCCATTATCTAATACTTGTTTAACAATATAAGGACCACGTCACATGGGCTCAAATTTACCTGCCCCCAACAAATCACGATCTTGGTCATAAAGGAGAACCAAATCGTCTTCAGAAAAAACATGAGGTTTAACATGTTTATCGTATTGAGCCTTGACACGTTTCTTTTGGGTTTCTATGACTAACGCAACATCACAACTAGTCTCATCTAATTGCATTAAATACAACGTTCTTCTTCGACTATGGTATTGGGGAGAAGTTCGACGGCTAGCTTCAGAGACAAAATTCAACATTCAATTGGCAAGACGAATTCGATACCATTCACTAATTGGAAAGATGTGAAACCTATAGCAAATTTAACTAGCGTCTGGTGGGCCCATAATGCCGAAAAAAGCATTGTATGCCAACTTGACTTATGAATCCCTACCATATGTCGAAGCATAGTAGTTAAAACTTTGTTGATTGCTTCAACTTGGTCATTGGACTGTGGATAATAAGGGGTTGAGTTTTCATGCCGTAAACCCAACTCATCGGTAAGCTCAGACATCATAAAATTGGGAAAATGGGTGCCATGGTCGGTGACGATGGCTTGAGGGACACCAAACCTAGTGATGATATGATTTAATATGAACAATGTTGTAGTTTTCCCGATGTTATCGAATGTAGGCATCGTCTCGACCCACTTAGTGAAATAATCCACATCTACAATGATGTATCCATGCCCCCCAACCGAGTGAGGGTTACATGTCATGAATTCAATGCCCCATTTATAAAATGGACCAACGGAAACTACAGGATAGAGAGGAGTAGGATGAGATCGAATCTTATTATTATAAGTTTGACAAGCATGACATTTATGAACTGCGAGAATGCAATCTTTGAAAAGCGAAGGCCAGAAGTAACCAGCTCATAGGATCTTTTGGGCAGTGGCATACCCAGACATATGACTGCCACATGCTCCAGAATGATAGTCATTTAGTTCTTTCTCTGCTTCATCATATGCCAGACATCGTCGAAACACAGAATCAATACCACAATGGTAAAGGGTATCACCAAGGATAATATATTGATGAGCTTGATACCTAATACGGCGACAATCTACACGAGATACATCAGGCTGAAAAGTTTGGGTTTGGAGATAAATGATGATGTCTCCATACCATATATTGTTTGAACTAATAAAAAAGAGAGATTCATTAGGAAAATAATCTTATGTCACATTTTCTTTATCAGCGGAGGGAATGTCACATATCAACTGAACAAAGACTAAAGATTTATTTGACTTGGCTTTCTCAAACTCCAAATCAAACTCCTAGAGAATCACAATCCATTTGGAGTATTTGTCTCCTAGCAATTGTTGTGTAAGAATATGTTGCATAGGGTTTCAATCGTAAATAATTGTGGTTTTGCGTAATAAAATATAGTGATGAAAACGCTGGACAACATGAACAACTTCCAAGGCCAATTTCTTCACATGCATGTATTTGATTTCAGTGGTCGTAAGACTCTGAATTAAATAGTAAATGACATGTTCATCGTGCGAATCATCTTCTTAGACCATAACTGTAGTGTCCCCAAGGCCGAGCCCCGTTACAGATCATGTTATATGCAAAAGAATTGTAAATATGTTCTATAGGCTGGTGAGCCAAGTTTTGAATAAGCTGTAGGCTTATGAGTTTTGTTAGGCCAGGGGAGCCTAAGTGTTGAAGGCCAAGAGCCTGTGATATACTTGTATGTATGCAGGTCAATTAATAAAATGTACATACCGCCAGTGCAGACCGACCACGATGAAAGAGTGATGGGGG
>SNQJ01S0000666.1:602265-616822 GCA_010110895.2 Picea sitchensis | reverse complement strand
TATTTTACTCTGAGATTTAAATGTGTTTAATTGTGTTAAATGCATGTGGTTATAATTCCTGTATCAATTATGTAAACATTCATGTATAGAATGGTAATTGAGGGGTTTGGAAACCTGGGTAGTGAATTGGTACACTACAATAACCATGGCGATGGTGTGATCCAAAGAAACTAAATATAGGAAGTAATCTCCATTGTAACCGGGGGGAAGTAATAGTGGTGTGCAGGTTAATGCAAGTTTCAAAGTGTCAAATGTTTTGTTAGCGGTTTCATCCCACACAAAATCGTGACCCTTCTTAAGAAGTTGAGTAAAACCTTTCGTTAGTTCGACATAGTTAGGAATGATTCGTCGTAGAACATTTTTCTTCCCTTGCAAACTTTGGAGTTAGTGTAAGGTGGAAGGAGGAGGAAAATTGATTATGGCTTCAACCTTCAACGGATCCACTCTAATCCCATTCATGGAAACAATAAATCCTAGAAGTTGTCCAAAGTCCACACAAAAAACACATTTATGTGGATTCAATCATATAAGGTAATACCGACATCGGAGGAAAATGGCTCATAAGTGTGTCGAGTGATCTTGATGACGCATGTAATGCATCGATAAATCATCAAGATAAGGTTGTACAATATGCTTGATATTGTGAAATGCATAAAACATATCTCTTTGAAAAGTCGCACCAACATTCTTGAGACCGAAAGGAAGTTTATGGTACGCGAAGGTAAAATATTTATTTCATTATAGCCGGAAAATCTATCCATCAAAGAGAAGATTTCACTTCCAGCACAATGATCGACGATTTGGTCGATGAAAGGGGTGGGATAATTATCTTTAGGGCAAGCCTTGTTAATATCCCTATAATCAACACACACACATGGATCATTCATTGTTTCTTCATGACTGGAACAAGATTGGACACCCAATCATTCAATGCTACAATGTAGACAAAACCAACTTTAATAAGTTTCTCAACTTCAAGTTTGATTGCAGCGGCTTTTCATGGATGAATTGGGCGAAATCGTTGTCGAACGGGCTTAGTGTCAGGGTATGTCTTAATTTCATGTACAACGATATCTTGATAAATTCCAGGTATCTCTTCGTAACTCTATGCAAACACATCAAAAAATTATTGGAAAAGAGACGTGTAAGTTTGGATCTCATCGGGAGAACATGAGGCACCTATGTGAACATTTTCCACAATTCCAAGCTTAATTGAAATATCTAGAGGGATGGTGGGTGAAATATTTCCCAAGTTTCCTTCAGATAAAACATCACATGTTGGTTCAGAAACTGGGGGGAGATTAATAACTGTGGATGGATTAGAAATCCGTCGGTAACTCTCAATAGTCTCAAGTTCAAGGAAGAGGATAGAATGATGATGTCCATCATCTCATGGTGTGTCTTTCATAGACATAACTGTCATGATTGTTTCATCAATGTAAAACATCGTGTAAAATGGATCAGGAGACGTATCAAAGGGAGAGTGAGGAGAAGGAGATGTCGATTGAATAGCCTGATAATTCAATTCAATCGGACTTAGTGGAATTTGGTCACCATAACAATGACATTCTTCCAAGCTAGGTACTATCCAAGGGTCATATGACTCAGGGATTTCACCAACATTGGTCAAAATCATGTTAATAGAAGCGACAAGAGGAGGAACATCGGGTGGTCGAATGGGAGAAGTGCCCATTAACGGCGAATCTTTCAAAAGACCCACACCGACATTATCATAACCAGGAGGTGTTTTTTCTATGAAAGAAACATTACTAGTGTGTGAATAAGAACTAAAAAAGGCAAGTTGATCTACCGTAACAACTTTACCTTGGTGAGAGAAACATATCACATGGAAAATAGTATAAACAATTGCACGCATAGAATCAATCCAACTACGACCAAGTAAGAGGTTGTAATCGAGAGGTACATCAAACAACTCAAACTCAACAGTAACCGATTTTCCTTCTGACGCAATTGTTAATGCAGGAAGAACACCATAAGATATATACCCATTAAAATTTTTTAACGTGTTATGTGACTCGGTAAGGGTAGGAGAGCCAATGGATTTCCATCAGGTGATGAACATGACGTAATTCGAAGCCCCTTCATCAACAACTGTTTGGCAAATATTCTTGGTTTCCATAATTACTTGTATTTGAAAAGCTAATTGATGAGGGAGTCTTGGGATGTGATCCTCCAAGTCAAAGATTATCAGATTCGTATCAGTAGGATCGATTCCACAAATAGCCTTTAACAATTCCTTCCATTAAGTAGGACAACTTTGAAGGACTTTGAGAGTCTACATCGCAGATGGTGCCTGTGCAAGATCTTCTACAATAATGTAGTTTTCAGCTGCATGTGCATGTGGGTTAAATGATGACTTACAAATGACACCCTTAGGAGGTGGACGAATGATTGTATCAAGATTAGGTCATTCGAGATGAAGAGGACCATTTGGAGGTGGAGCTGATGGAGGAGGTTGATCATCAACTTTCTCTTTAGAAGGAGAATAATCTTTGGTTCAAGTAGTGACTGCAACTTGATTTTTCTTGGAGTCACTAGTACACATAAGCACATAAGAGTTGGTAGAGGGAGAAGGTTGGTCATGAATAACCAGTTGGGCATGTTGTTGAGAAGGAAAAGGCTGTGAAAAAATGGTAGGTGTAGGGGGAGTCTCGGTTTTTTGGTTCGTTGGAGGAATCAAGTAACTTCTGCATGTCTCAGACAACCTTTCGTGTAATGATACTCACCACAAATAAGGCAAGGATAACGAGGTTTTCTCTTTTCTTTATCATCATCAGGTTGAGTTTTTGGTTTATCTGGTTGTTGATTATTAGTTTTATCCTCTTTATTCTTACCCTTCATTTCTTCTTATTTTGAGATTTACCGGTAGTCGTAGAATGGACTATATTCACCTTAGAGGTTTTACCGGGTGAAGCAGTAGGAGTAGTATTTTGTACACCGGTAGTAGTAGGTTTAGCATTTGAATGATTGACTAGTTTTTTCTGAGTCTCTGTATGAAAAGTGTCAATCACACTTTTGAGGAAAATATATTAAATGATCTTACTCAAACATTTTCAGATCTTGCTTGGCTAAAGCAAGATAGACATGAATATCACCCTATGTTTATATCCATCAAAATTGATATCCTAATTCACAAGTATTGTTTACAAGTGCTTAGGCAGTTTTTTTATAAATAAAAGCTTGCTGAAAAAATCATTATTTATGTAATTTTCTGAACATATCAGATGTTGAAATAAATATAGAGACAGAAGTAAAGACACCAAGTCAATAATCAAAACAGATAAGACATAAAGAAATCATTTATTTCATTCCAATTCATCAAATAATTGTTCTCTTTACAAAATTTTCTAAGGAAGTTTTGGACCAAAGTCAAAATTAGACGTCCCTGATGAAACATACAAAAGGACTTCTGACAGAAAATAAAAAAAAATGAACTTCAAAAAATGGATCAGCTTGCCATAGATTATTTCCCACTCGACTCTGCACAATAGCCTTTGTCAGACATGAAATATAAGTCACAAACAGACAAGTCTACACAGACTATCAAAGATAGATCAACACCTCTAAAAAACAAGTGTCTGAATGATGTAATTCATCCCTAGATCTTGTTGTCTACAATAAGACCCTGCTATCATAAAAAAAAAATTAGGCTTCTAATAAATTGAGGAATGAATTAAAATTGAATGATCTCAACAAAGACTCAAAGAACAAACCTTAGTATGGTTCTCCTTCTATTATCCTCATGTTCCTCCCTTTCCTTTTGCCTTTAAGAAAATTAGAATTGGTTGAAGTAGTTGAACTACTTCCTTACTTAAGTTAACTAAAACTCAACCAACTTTTTAGTTAAGGGGGAAAAATAATAAATTATAATAAGGGTTTTTAAATAAATAATAACTAGTAGGTGGGACCCCTTGTGACTCCCTTTAGCTTTTAACAATCATAACTCAACTAGTTAATCAAACAAAACATCCCTTCTTGTGACTTCCATCATCACATTCATATTTGACAATTTATCTCAATGATAATTGTAATTATTTCCAAAATATATTACCCATATATCCAAAAATAGTGTGTTGTCCAAAATTTCAGAAGTCAACTGCTCTCAACAATTAATAAATAAAAAAAAGTTAAAATCCATATTTTCCACTCTAGGAGGCAATCTTTACTTTGTTGTTGTTGTCACCTTTTGATCTCTCTGAATTTTCCTTAGGCTGTGTGGAGCCTTTAGGCCTAATCTCACTTATCACATGAGAGCAATCATCTCTCAAATGCATGCGGGAGGACACAGATTTATCAGAGTCATTTGAGGATGAGGAAGTGGAAGCAGTGGCTTTTCCTTTGTCAAGATCATGGCGGGCCTCAGTTTTCAACTTTTTTCTTGCATGGGAAGATTGAACTAGTGAGTGGACAGGGGTATCTTGGACAATTTGATTGATAGGCAGGGGAGCAGGTAAAGACAAGTTAAGCCAGCCACAATGTTGAGAGACTGTCGGGTGGACAATCTCTTTCCATCCATTGTTTTCAGGAACTTCAGGTTGTAGTGAGACATGAGGAGGCACGGGGATACCACAGACCTGTGGGGTTTATAAGTGAGGCCTTTCGGGCCTTGGTTGGACCACTCCTTCCCCAATCCAGTTAAAAAACCCATCTTGAAATAGTTGGCCTAACTCTTGCGAGTCTGCATCAAAATGTATAGAGAATATTGGCCTTCTAGGGCCCCTGTTCCAATTACCTCTTCCTCGGTTACCTCTGCCATGACTACCTCTGCTGAAAAATCTCATTCATGTATGCATAATTGATTAGCAAGTAGTTTCTTTAACAACCATACTTGACAACTCTTTTAAAATATGAAATACAATTTGGCTCAACAACATATCATACTCATGCAATCGAATCCATACAAATTGTTTAATAGTTGTCAATGAGCATGGGGTGAACAAAGGTTATGGGATATGCGAGGGGTTGTATTGAACGAAAAATTTGATAATGAGGGGGAAAAGATCATGATTACCACTCACAGATAACAAAAAATCAACTATATCGTAAACCAAAAGAATATATCACTGTAATTCATTCTCGCGATCCATTAACTGTCATAATACAAAACTTATCTTAATTGTAATTAAATTTTAGGAACAGGGAGTGGATAGTGAATATGGGAAGGCGAGGGGAATTGTAATTAGCGAAAAGTGAAATAATGATAGGGGAAAAGAGCGTATATTGTTCGAAAAATCAATTAAGTAATCCATAAAAACAGTTCTGTATTCAATACAACTATTCCAACATCAATTAACAATTACTGTGGTCAATTAAACCATTACTGTGTGTTAAAACTTGTTCATTGTCCACATTTAAATCTTTAACACTTTTGATTAACACAGTGTCATCATACTCAAAATCAATATGCCTTTGAAAGATCATGTATAAAGAATTATGTTTCCTCTCATTTCTTCCATTTTATATTCAAAACGAAATCCTAATGAACACACAGTCATATTGTAATATTCCTCGGTAGTGCCCCAGTTATATTATGAATTGTAATCATGTTTATGAAATGTAGTCATGTTTTGTAGGTTGGTGAGCCGAGTATTGATGAATTGGTGGGCTTATGTGTTTATTAGGCCGAAGAGCCTAAGTGTTAAAGGCCAGGAGCCTGTTTTTGTATATGTAATTATGCAGATCATTAATATAATATATGAACATCGTTGTGTGCCGACCGACCACGAAGAAAGAGTGATGGGGGACTAAGATTCCACATATTGGGTAAGGGAAAGGGAGATGAAAGGTTGGAAAGAGGGGCTAAGCTTAGGGGCTTAATTCATTGGGAATAATAATTCATTATTATTTCCTAAAAAGCTAAAAAGCTAAGGTGGACAATTGTTGAGTGTTGTCCCACGTTCCTGGGAAGGGAACGTATGTTAAGTGGAGAGCATGCAACTCCAGGGAGACATGTGTCGACCTGGGCTCATACAGATAAAACCCAAGAGACAATCCATGGAGGGGGTTCGTCCTCCATTCTACCATCCATTGTCTAGTTGAAGTTGTGTCTGAAACTGCATACCCATGCACCCATTTTACCATACTCCATCTAAGTTCATTGGAATCCTCCCCAGAATATGTTTTTCTCTGCGTTTACCTTTGCATAGCTACGCACCCCTGAAAATCAGTTCTGTGAATTCGACCCACGTCTGTTGTGAAGCCTGAGCATCCTAAAATTGTATAAGCCGTGTGTGTTAGAACTGTGGGCTGTTGTGGTGACGCAATCCCTGACATGAGTGGGGCTTGTGATCCGGATTATTTTCGGCACAAAATGAGAGCGAAGATATAATAAATAAATGCACAGAGATATCACAGATATCCAATAATATAACATAAATGTATCAAATATGAAACCATAAACACATATATACAGTAATACACGATTTCTATTAATGAAATAAATGTACAGAGACTGTAAAAATAAAGAGTGAAAGACTCGCTAGAATGGTGACAGCTTATCTCTGAGAAGAGATGTGAAGGCTACTCACATTCGTAAGAAGATGATTACAATAAGGCTCTGAAGGCATTTTTACCGTAAACAAGATTGCCAAAAACCTTAGACATCCAAAAACCTAACTCTAGGAGATGAAGCGCCAAAAGTCATGTGGCCCCCATTTTAGTATATCAACTTCCCGGGGTCGTAACTTTTGCATACGATCTCCGTTTTAGGCACATAATAGCCCATTGGAAAGATATCATCGAAGAGATTCATTTTAGGTGCAATATTGAAGAAATTTCCATATTGAAAACCTATTTTCCCAAAAAAAATCATTTAGTGCCCCAAAATGGCCCCGGAAGTTAAAACCTGCTAAAAATAGTAAATTACCAAAATTGCTAGAAAACTGTTTTGAGCCAGTTGGAAAAGGTGGGTGGCCACTGATATACACTTGGATAAGTTTGTCACCTTCATCCATTCCTTGCTGAGCCTTGTTCTCATCCTCTAGTTCTGGAACGAATTTGAAGAAGCAGGTTGTTAGGCTTGTGTACAACACTCTCTCCAGGTGAGGGAGGTGGTTGTGGTTGAAGAAGCAGGTTGTCAGGTCTGTGGGAAACTCTCTCCAGGTGATAGAGTATGCTGAGGAAGTGAGACATCCTGGAAGGGGTCTTGTAACTGCTACATAGCTCTGAGAATTCTGGTCTGTCTTATTGTTAAAGCCCAAGGCAAGGGAGGTTTAGTAGCCGATGGACTGCCTTGGTGACAGATAAGGTGTATACTCTTGTGGTGGGACATGCATGTGGGGAATGAGAGTCTGTGAGCAGTGGACATAAGTGGCTCCTGGGAGAGAATCCTTTCTCATAAACTATGTGTCTTCTTTTTGACCTCGCCTAGCCTAGGATTCCCTTTCCAGGTTGAGCTTAGTCCAAGCTTGGGGGTGAACTACTGCTAAGAGTGATGAGAAGCACAATCTAAGGCTGTGAGGTTTGTGGAAGGTCTGTACACAGTTGGTGGTGTTATTCTAGTGGAAAAGATAAGTATAATTCATGCGCTTAATTTTATGATTATGCATACCTGTGATAATTGAATCTTGTCATGTATTCCGTTGTGTATGTGAATTATTGTTTATTCTATTTGAATCTGTATGGTAACAATAACTCTGTGTTATGGGTTTTAAATTTATTAAAATTTATGTTACACATATTTATATGTGTGGATGTTCCGCAGTAGTAGCATTTCTTGGCCTGGTGCTGGATGGGGATGTTACAATATGGTATCATAGCAGCCAAGGCTAAGTTAAGATTGGGTAGGTGGCATTGACCGACCTATTGGTGGTCAGGGATGTTATAATATGGTATCATAGACCAAGGTTTCAACACTGAGCCTAGATGGGCCACGTTATTGGAAATTAAAGCAAGCGTTTCGGAAAAGAATTGTTGTCGAGATGGACAAAATTCAAGTTCAGAGCCCAAGGTTTTAGCACTGAGCCTAGATGGGTTGGATAGGTGTTCGTTGGACCCGAGGTTTAAAGAGGAAATTGTGTCTGGAGGACGAATTTTGGACCTAAGAACCCTTGAGTGCCAAGAAGTTACCTTGGTTTTGTTAAGAAGCTTAGGAGGAGTAGCGGTGTCATAAAACCACGATAGAGTTGGTATTGGCTACAGAGTAATGTGGGTCGTGGGATCTGTTTGGAAGGAAGGGAAGCCCTTTTTTCGACCGTCAGATCTGGAGAGGTGCAAGAAGGATATCTTGGAATCCTTTCGGAGTTCAACAATCAGGAGAAGCAGTGTGCGCTGAGACACAAACTCCCGAAATCCGAAGCTCCGAGGTCCTAGAAGAGATCTACATCATAGATCTAAGGGGAGATCTTTATCGTTAGATCTTGAGAAGTCGTGATCAGGTTAGTCGCGAGAACCCGTAGGAATTCCTGAACTCGGAAGATGGAAGTGAAGAGGGGTGAACACCTCTGACGCAAGAAATCACGAAGTGGATCTCAACCGTTGGTTGTGGGAGAGATAAGGGTCGTCGATGATCCAGGAAGAGTTCATAACTACAACAATCGGGAGAAGCGGAATGTGTTGATGCACAAGCTTCTGAAGCTGAAGTTTGAAAGTAAAAGGATAGACATGGTAGGTTCGGATGACGTCGCCAGGAGTGACGTGGACCTTCCTAAGCGTACCATGTGTCGTCACCTTAGTTGGTGAAAACTGTTCTATGTGGGCCCGGAGGATAGAGAAACCGGAAGTTCGGAAGTCGTGAGATTGGAAGGAAGCAAACATGAAATCCTTCGACACCCGAAGTTTCAAAGTCTCAAATCTCCCAAGTCCCAAAGCTTCGATGAAAGAAGTTCCACTATGAATGTCAGTCATTGGATGCCGAGTAGACATGGCCCATTGATCCACCCTACTTTGTGAGTTCGCTAATTCGGAACTCCGAGAGCCTGTTGTGATATATTGTGAATACTTCCAACCCCCGAAGTCCTGATTAAGTGTTTAATGATCTAGCGTTAGGTTACAGCCTGTGGTTGTAGGGGTTGGGGCTAAGAGAAAAGGGCTTAGGCCTGAAATTGTTACAGAGCCAAGCGGAGCTCGAAAAAATCATGAAAACTGAATGTTTTCCTAAATCGTGTTGGTTTATGAATTCTGGGGAATTTGTTAAGGAATGATGGCCTAACAAATTCTGGTTGATTGCACATTGTGTTTGCAGAGTTCAACGAGTGTCAGGACCGCAACGAATTGACACTGAGTGCAAAAAAATGGAGGAGGCACATAATGATTCTAGTTCAGAGAATGAAGCAAAATGAATGGATGTTCATTTGGGAGTTGAAGGATCGAACTCCAATGGGCATGGAGAGGAGATAGATAAGGAAGGAAACATGATGAAAATCATTGAAAGATTGCAAAAAGATGCTCAAACTCACCGAGCAGATAGAAGAAAGCTCAGGAAAAACAAGGAGAATTCAACTTAAAGTTGATTAAGAGTTTGGAGACAATAGAAAATAAGTTGGAAAAGGAGAGTGACTCAAGAAGAGAAGGGAATCGTAGGACCCATGAGGGGAAAAGAAAATCAAGAAGCGTTAGCAGGCACCATCGTCACTCCCCAAAGAAGTCCAATAAGGAGACACACAGTAGTTCAAGCCCATCTCCTACCAGAAAGCATAGGAGATTTGGAGTGGATGAACTGAAGGGAGAAATGAACAATATTAAGCCTCCTACGTTTGATGGAAAACACAAGAAGTAGGAAGATGTAGAAACATGGTTGCTTGGTATGAGAAAATATTTCCAACTTTAGAATTATTCCTCTCATGCCGAAAAAAGAATTGCAATGTATCAATTGAAAGGAAAAAAATCCATGTGGCAGGATCAACTTGTGCAGGTGCAACACCTTAGAGAGAAAGATATCACTTGGAAAGAATTCAAGAGGTATTTCGAGAAGAAATACTTGACTAAAAGATACTACGACAGAAAGATGAAAGAGTTCTTTGAACTCAAGCTGGGAAACATGATCATTGATGAATATGAACGAAAGTTTTTAGAGTTACTGAAGTATGTTCCATTCATCAAAGATGAGATGGTAAAAATTCAAAGGTATCTGAGTGGACTACCACCTTCCATTGGGGACAAAATTCAGTACGATGACCGTAAGACTATGGAAGAAACGATAAGGAGAGAAAAATGCTTGTATGAGAAACAATATGAAAAGCCTACTTTACGGAAGGCTTGGGATGACCAAAAGAAGTTTAAGAAAGAGCAGAGATAGAAGGGAAATAAACCTCCCTTTTTTAGAAACAGTCCTCAAGGACAGTCATATTCTAGAGAGACCAGGAAGGCTGAAGCAGGTGGGCAATTGCCAAGGCAGACGCCTATGGAATGTTGGGGTTGTAAAGGGAATCATAGGTACAGAGATTTCCCCCACATAAATGACAAAGTGAGAACTGTCCACAATGTTCAGCGGGCTGAAACAGTGGAGGACATGGGCAGAAGTGTACCAAGGATCTATGTAGCCTTGGACAACAAGCAATCTGAATTTAAATCACACATGATTGAAGTGGAAGGTATGATCAAGAGCCATGCCTTTATTATTTTAATTGACTCAGAAGCTAGTCATAGTTATGTAGATCCTAGAGTGGTGGAAAATTTTCAATTACCAAGAAATAAGCATGAGAAATATTGGTTAGTGTAGTTGGCTACAGGAGCCAAGATAAAGGTTGTCGAGTTGGTTAAGTCCTGTTCAGTGGACATGAATGGACTGAACACACGGGTTGAATTGAACATTCTGCCTTTAGTTTCTTATGATTGTCTAATTGGAATGGACTGGTTGAACCAACACCATGCCATCTTGGATTGTCTTAACAAGGCATTCACCTACTTGGATGCAGAAGGAAATCAGAGAACAATCCAAGGAATTCCTAGAGTTGTTGCTATTAGAGAAATCTCAACAATGTAGTTGAATAAGTGATACATGAAAGGCTATCAATTATTTGCAGCCCATGTGGAGGAAGCATCTAAGGATGAGGTCTCAAAGATTGGAGATCATGTGGTACTAAAGGAGTTTGAAGATGTATTTCAGGAGGTACCAGGACTACCTCCGAAGAGAGATATTGATTTCTCTGTAAACTTGATGCCTGGAGCAACTCCAGTGTTGAAAGCTCCTTACAGAATGAGTACGCCAGAGCTGAAAGAACTACAATTGCATCTTGAAGAGATTCTGAAGAAGGGATATATACACCCAAGTGCATCACCTTGGGGTGCCCGGGTCCTGTTCATGAAGAAAAAGGATGGAACATTGAGATTGTGCATCGATTTCAGGTAGTTAAACAAAGTAATTGTCAAGAACAAGTACCCTTTGCCGAGGATTGATGACCTCTTTGATCAGTTGAAGGATGCGAAGATATTTTCGAAGATAGATCTCAGGTCAGGATATCACCAGGTAAGGACAAAGGATGAAGACATCAACGAGACTATCTTCAGAACAAGGTATGATCACTATGAGTTCACAGTGGTGTCGTTTAGACTGTCGAACACACCCGCTGTTTTTATGTGCCTAATGAATGGCGTATTCAGGGACTATCTAGACAAGTTTGTCATAGTCTTCCTGGATGAAATTATGGTGTATTCCAAGTCGGAGGAAGAGCATGAACTGTTGATATTATGGTATCTTCGGGAGGTATGAACCTCCATTGTGACCTTTGACAATATTAGAATGTTCCAGAAGAAAGAAAAGAAGTGAACATAGCCCTAGAAAATATGTCGGCTAAGAGAGATAATTAATATGAATTAATTAGTACCCAGAATGAGAAGTCGACCCAGGCAGTCTTCCAGGATTACTATAAATACAGGGTGCCAGTCTTTCATTTGACACACTTCTCAGAATTGCAGACAGACACTTGTGCGCACAGCAGTCTGGAAGTCTTGTGTGCAAGTTCTGGAGAAGGTGTTGCCGCCAGTTCTGAAGCTTATTGATTCTATCTTTTGGTTTGGACTCTCTGATCAGATTTGGTTACTTCTTTCTTGGTGCATTATCCTATCTTGTCTATTGGATTACTACCAGGATTCTTCTCTCTGTCAAGGTCAAGGTGCTTTGAGGGTGGCTTCAGCCTATGGTTCGGTGACAATAGTGATATTGTCAATGGTAAAATGAGCACATTCTAACAGGTTATGGGTCCACACCTCCTTCACTCGATCTAACCACTGGAAGGAAGTATAGCATTAGAATATTAATCTCCCTAAAGGACTGCCACTAGGGTTACTAGCAGGAGCAGCTTCCAAGACATTGTTGCTAGGGTTACTAGCAGGAGAAGTTGCAGAAACCCTAAAACCCCGATCCAACACCTTGTGATGGAACATCTCGTTCAAGAAGAAGGTATTCAAGTGCGCCTTAGTCCATCGCATCTCTTGGCACTTTTAGAAGGTAGAAAATTCAAAGTTGAAGTTTTGGATCAAGGCATGACCAATCACTAGTCAACCAAAGACATGAGTGAAAAGACTAGTTACCTACACTACTTAGCACTCATAGGAACGATTGAAGACGACATGTGGATAATTGATAGTGGAGCTTCTAGGCACATGACAAGAGATCATGCCAGACTCTCAAGTCTAAATGAGAAGAAGACATCGTACAAGGTAGATATTGGAGACAAAATCACTTACTCAGTCGAAGGATTTGGACAAGCCTCCGTCAAGTTGAAAACATGTAACAATGTTCATTTGAGCAATGTCTTATATGTACCTGGTTTAGAAAATAATCTTGTATCCATATCTTTCCTAGAATACAAAGGAAACAAAATAGCTTTCGTAGATGGAAAATTGTTATCTTGGCATAAAGACTCTAGCATAGAGAATGTTAGGTTTATTGGAACCCGTGAAGGAAACCTATATAAACTACTAGAACAAAATGAATAAGCTCTTGTACATGATGAAGTCAATCCCAATGAACTTTGGCACAGAAGGTATGCTCATAATAAATATCAAGCATTACCTTTTCTCAAAAATATGGTTGAAGGAATACCAGAATTGCAGTCTACACATGAAGGAATTTGAAAAGGATGAGCTCTTGGAAAGAATGTCAAGAAACCATCTCCAAGTAGCAACAATAGATCTAAGGATATTCTAGATCTAATACACTCATATGTTTGTGGTCCGATGCCAGTCAAATCTCTAGGAGGTTCTCTTTACTATGTAATCTTCATAGATGATTATTCAAGAAAGAATTGGTTATATCTTCTGAAGACAAAGGACGAAGTATTCAACAAGTTTCAAGAATTCAAAGCAGATATAGAGAACATCACGAACAAGAAAATCAAGACCCGAAGAAAAGATAATGGAGGAGAATACACGTCAAAGGAATTCGTTGCATTTTGTAAATCAGTAGGGAGTAGGAAGGAGCTGATTGTTCCTCATAATCCTCAACAAAATGGTGTAGCAGAAAAAAAAACCAGATCTATTGAAGAAACCGTGAAGGCACTACTAAACGATCAAGGTTTATCCATATTCTTATGGGGAGAAGCAACCATGACAACAATATATGTCCAGAACAAAATTCCTCACTGCATACTGAAGGACATGACTCTAGAAGAATCCTTCTCAGGTAAGAAACCTAATGTGGAAAACCCAAGAATCTTTGGATGTCCTATTTACTCTCACATTCCCAAGGACAAAGGGAATATATTAGAACCCTCGGGAAAGAAGGGCATATTCGTGGGATATAGTGAATCATCCAAGGCTTATAGAATCTATATTCTGGAACAACATAAGATTGAAGCCAGTAGAGACGTGACCTTCAATGAAAAGATGGCATTCAAGAAATCCATAGAAGAAACTATAGAAGAAGAAGAGCATGAAGAGCCTATTGAATAAAGCACAAAAACCAAAATGACGAAAAGGAACAACCTGATCATCCTATGCAACCATGTTATACCATTGATTCAGACACCGTACCTAAGACCAAGAAATGACCAGCTTGGCTTGAAGATACCTTAGAAGAAGCAGAAAGACTCAAGGCCCCAGATGACATTCATAAAAAGTAAAAAGTCTAAAAGATTCTCAAGCTATGTGTTAATATTATGGTAGCTGCGGGAGGTATTTACCTCCACGTGTAAACCTGGCGAGAATAGAATACTTCGGAAAAGCAAGAGAAACCCTAATGAGTTGGATAATTGTTAATGTTTATGTCATTATTATAGTTCTTTGCATTTCATAAGATAAGAGCATAATAAGAACAAGATCACTGAAAAATACACATTCACAAGAGACACAACATTTATCCTGGGAAACCCTCTTGGGGAAGAAAACCCAACAAAAACTTCCTTATCATAAATGGCTTATACAATGTTCAAGAGATAGCTCAAACCAATACAGAAAGTCCTCCCCAAGAGATGCGCCACCCTTCTTCTCCTCTCTCCAACCTCTAATTGCAGCTTGCCTCATAAGAGAATGAGCAAGTGAGTTGTGTTTGAAGTGAGGCGCTAGCCTCTTATTTATACAAGACTGGCACGTGTGAAAGGTCACAACTGGCAAGGCCGACCTCTCACTCTGGGTGGGTAAACCCACCTTTAATTAATTC
>SNQJ01S0000666.1:575424-594657 GCA_010110895.2 Picea sitchensis | reverse complement strand
AGACTCGCTAGAATGGTGGCATCTTATCTCTGAGAAGAGATGTGACGGCTACTCGCATTCGCAAGAAGATGATTACAATGAGGCTCTGAATGCTTTTTTACAATAAGAAGGAATTCCAAAAACCCTATACATCCAAAAACCTAACTTTGGGAGATGAAGCGCTAAAAGTCATGTGGGCCCCGTTTGGGTAAGTGAGTACATCAACTTCCCGGGGTCGTAACTTTTGCATACGATCTCCATTTTAGGCATGTGATAGCTCGTTAGAAAGGTATCGTCAAGGAGATTCATTTTGGTGGATCAATAATGCCTTGAACTATCATTGAGAACCTCGATCTATAAAAACCTTCATTTGGGCCCTCAAAATGGCCCCGGAAGTTAAAACCTACTAAAAATAGTAAATTGCCAAAATTGCCAGAAAGCCGTTTTGAGCCATTTGGAAAAGGTGGGTGGTCACCGATATCCACCTGGATCATTATCCCCACAGATGAGAAGACAATATATATCCTTACAAAGCCTGTGTCCAGAATAACGTTTGCATATTTTCGAGACAAATTAGGGATCATGGAAATAACTCCCTTAGTCGAAAGGGAAGAAATGACTCTCCAGGTTGGGAGGGAGCACTGAAATTTTATTGAATTAAGGATAGTCATTTTCAAGTTTGAAAAATGGTTTGGCTTGGGCAGTTCCTTTCCATATTCGGAAAGTGGTTTGAGATTTATGACGGACAGGCATTTTCCATCTTGGAAAATGGTCCAGATCGAATGGTCATTTTTGTAATGAAAATGGTTCGATGGATTGTTCATGTACCATAGACAATGATTTACCATTGTGGTTAACATGGGGAATGGTCTAGGGTAGTCTCTCTTCTTGAGGGTTACACAAGAAGACTGGCCCGCCTCGTCGGACAACGATTTCCCATTGTGGTTAACATGGGGAATGGTCCGTTTTGGAGGTTGGTGCAGGATAGTCATTTCCTTAGGAAATGGTCCAGACAGTCATTCCTTAGGGCAGATTCATTCTCTCCAGGTTTCACTTTGTTTAGTACCAGAGGAATGGACCAGTGTGGGGAATGGTCTAGGTTCAACAATCATGGACAAGCATTCCTTAGGGTAGACTCATTCTCTCCAGGTTGCACTTTTTTTAGTGTAGGAGGAATGGCCCAGGGTGGGGAATGGTCCAGGATCATAAATCAGGACAATTATTCTTCCTTGCTTGAGAAGAATAGTCCAGATATCCCATCATTGATGTTCTAATCTGAGGGCAGATGCTCTTTCAGATCTCACATATGTGAGTGAAAGAATGGCCTAGCCAATTTAGTTTATATCATAACAATATTTTCTGTGCAGGTTGATATCAGATGATTGTTATGGAGACTGCATGTCTCCATACAGTAGAGATATGCTACTGTGGTGGATATGTTCCATTGTTTGTGACTATGTGTCATAGTTTGAGTAGTTGTGTACTACCATGGATAAACACAATTGTGTTCTATCAATTGATATTGTACCTGTTGTCATGGAAATTATCCAATTGGATAATAATGACGGTGCTCGTGATGATACAAGTTGAATGGTCTGTTTATGCTCAAGACCATTATCGTTTATACCTCCCTAGCTAGGAGGGAGTGTTGATATTATGGTATCTTTGGGAGGTATGAACCTCCATTGTGACCTTTGACAAGATTAGAATGTTCTAGAAGAAAGAAAATAAGTGAACATAACCCTAGAAAATATGTCGATTGAGAGATATAATTAATATGAATTAATTAGTACCCAGAATGAGAAGTCGGCCCAGGCAGTCTGCCAGGATTACTATAAATACAGGGTGCCAATCTTTCATTTGACACACTTCTCAGAATTGCAGACATGCACTTGTGCACACTGTAGTCTGGAAGTCTTGTGCGCAAGTTCTGGAGAAGGTGTTGCTGCTAGTTCTGAAGCCTATTGCTTCTATCTTTTGGGTTGGACTCTCTTATCAACTTTGGTTACTTCTTTCTTGGTGCATTAGCCTTGCTTGGCTATTGGATTTCTACCAAGATTCTTCTCTCTGTCAAGGTCAAGGTGCTTGGAGGGTGGCTTCGGCCTATGGTTGGGTGACAATAGTGATATTTTCAATGGTAAAATGAGCACAATCTAACATGAACAACATCTGAGGATGGTGTTGCAAGTTCTAAGAGAGCACCAACTATATGCCAAGTTGAGCAAGTGCTCGGTTTATTAGGAGCAGATCCATTACTTGGGGCATGTCATTTCAAAGAATGGGATAGCTATATATCCTGAGAAGATTGAGGCTATCAGAGAATGACCAGTGCCAAAGAATGTGATAGAAGTCAAATCCTTTATGGGTCTAGATGGTTATTGCATAAGGTTTATCACAGAGTTCTCGAAGATAGCTCACCCTATCACTTCCTTGCAAAGCAAGGAGAAGAAATTTCAATGGATGGAGGAATGTGAGAGAAGCTTCCAACGATTGAAGTGACTATTAACCAGTGCTCCAATCTTGAGGATCGCAGACCCAAATGAAGATTTTGTGGTGTGCACAGATGCATGCAAAGAAGGACTGGAAGGAGTCCTCAGTCAGAATGGGTTCAAATTTTTTTATGAATCCAGAAAGTTGAAAGAGCACGAAAATAATTATACCACTCATGATTTAGAGTTGGCAGCTATCGTTCATGCTCTAAATAAATAAAGGCATTACCTCATGGGAGGGAGGTTTGAATTGAGAATAGACCATAATGGTCTGAAGTATTTGTTTGATCAACCAACCTTGAATGCTAGGCAGAGTAGATGGTTGGAGTTTCTGTGTGAGTATGAATTTGATATCAAGCATATCAAAGGAGAGGAGAACAAAGTCATTGATGCGCTCAACAGGAGAGTGCATGCACTACATGCTACAACCATTAGCATGTACCAAACTGACATCAAAAGAAAAATTTTGGAAGCTGTAAATACAGATTTGCAGTACAAGGATTTGATAACAAAACTACAATAAGGTGAGAGGCCACAGAAAGTGGAAAAGTATAAATTGGAAATTGACGAAACACTTCTGTACAAGAACAAAATTTATGTACCTAATGTCCAAGACTTAAAACTTATGATTTTGAATGAATTGCATAATGTTCCTTATGCTAGACACCATGCATATCGAAGAACCGTGGCAACAGTCAAGAGCCATTACTTTTGGCCAGGTATGAAGAAAAAGGTTTCTGAATACATTGCTAGATGTATGGAATGTTAGAAGGTTAAATCTGAGCACAGGAATCCAGCAAAGTTGCTGCAGCCTTTACCCATTCCTGAGTGGAAGTGGGAGGTAGTGACAATGGATTTCATCATAAGACTGCCCAGAACCAGCAAGTAGCATAATTCAATCATGGTGGTGGTGGAAAAGATGACGAAAGATGCACATTTCATTCCACTAAAGACTACTCACAAGGCAACTAATGTTGTTGATATTTTTATGAGGGAAATAACACGATTGCATGGTATACCCAAGACAATTATGTCTGATAGGGACCTGGAATTTACCTCCAAGTTCTGGAAGGGGTTGTTCAAAGGATTCAGAACGAATCTAAACTTTAGCATAGCCTATCATCTTGAGTCCGATGGATACAATGAGAGGGTGAATAGAGTAATAGAAGACATGCTAATGATGTATGTGATGGACAAACCATCCGGATGGGAAGACTACCTACATTTGGTAGAATTTTCCTACAACAATGGGTATCAAGCATCATTGAAGATGATCCCATTTGAAGCACTTTATGGAAGAAAGTGCAATACTCCAGTAAGCTGGGACAATCCAGCTGATAGGGCAGTAGTTGGGCCAGAGTTTCTCAAGGAAATGGAAGAACAAATGCCAAAAATTAAGCATAATTTGAAAGCTTCCCAAGACAGGCAAAAACTTTATGCTAATAAAAACAAAACCTACAGAGAGTTTAAAGTGGATGACCATGTTTTCTTGAAAGTAAAATCCAATAGAAGTTCCTTGAAGCTGGGAAACTATTCGAAGTTGGAAGCCAGATTTTGTGGTCCATTTGAAATCCTAGAAAGGATTGGGCCAGCTGAATATATGCTTGCATTACCTGCATCCATGACTGTACATAATGTGTTTCATGTTTCATTGCTTGAGAAATATATCGCTGATGCTAATCATGTAATTGATTGGAATGTGATTCAGGTGGAGCAAGAAGGCGTCTTGCAAGTGCATCTTGTGCGCATATTGAACAGGAAAAACAAACAGCTTTGGAATCGAGCCATAGGACTTGTAAAAGTCCAGTGGACCTGTTACGGTCCCAAGGACACGACATGGGAGCATGAGGATGCTATGTTGACAGAATACCCACATATTTTTGAAGATTTTGGAAATCTTGCTGATGTTGTGTAAAAGTTGCATTGAGGACAGTGCAAAAATAAGAGGAGGGGATTGTAATATTCTCGGTAGTGCCCTAGTTATATTATGAATTGTAATCATGTTTGTAAATGTAATCATGTTTTGTAGGCTGGTGAGCCGAATAGTGATAAGCTGGTGGGATTATGTGTTTATTAGGCCGAAGAGCCTAAGTGTTAAAGGCTAGGAGCCTGATTTTGTATATGTAATTATGTAGATCATTAATATAATATATGAACATCACTGCGTGTCGACCGACCATGAAGAAAGAGTGATAGGGTTCTAAGCTTCCACAGATTGGGTAAGGTAAAGGGGGCTGAAAGGTTGGAAAGAGGGGCTAAGCTTAGGGGCTTAAGTCCTTGGGAATAATAATTCATTATTAATTCCTAAAAAGATAAGGTGGACAATTGTTGAGTGTTGTCCCATGTTCCTAGGAAGGGAACGTATGTTAAGTGGAGAGCATGAAACTCCAAGGAGACAGGTGTTGAACTGGGCTCATGTAGATAAAACCCAAGAGACAATCCATGGAGAGGGTTCGTCCTCCATTCTACCATCCGTTGTCTAGCCAGTGTTTCATTTTCAACTGCATACTTGCACACCCATTCTACCATACTCCGTCTGAGTTCACTAGAATCCTCCCCATAATCTGTTTTTCTCTGTGTTTACCTCTGCACAACTATGCACCCCTGAAAATCAGTTCTGTGAAGCCGACCCACGTCTGTTGTGAAGCCTGAGCATCCTGAAATTGTATAAGCCAAGTGTGTTAGAACTATGGCTTGTTGTGGTCACGCAATCCCAGGGCTAAGTGGGGCTTGTCACCATCATCCGTTGCTTTTTGAGCCTTGTTATTGTCCTCTGGTGTTGGAATGGAGTTGAAGAAGCAAGTTGTCAGGCATGTGTACAACACTCTCTCTAGGCGAGGGAGGTGGTTGTGGTTGAAGAAGTAGGTTTTCAGGCATGTGGGAAACTCTCTCTAGGTGAGAGAGTGTGTTGAGGAAGTGAGACCTCCTGGAAGGGGTCCTGTAATTGCTACAAAGATCTGAGAATTCTGGTTCGGCCTATTGCTAAGGACCAAGGCAAGGGAGGTTTAGCAACCGATGGATTGTATTGGTGACAGAGAAGGTGTATACTCCTGGGGTGGGACATTCATGTGGGGAATGAGAGTCTGTGAACAGTGGGAATACGTGGCTCATGGGAGAGAATCCTTCCTCATAAACTGTGTGTCTTCCTATTGTCCTCGCCTAGCCTAGGATTCCCTTGCCCGGTGGAGCTTAGTCCCAGCGTGGGGGTGACCTACTACTGAGAGTGACGAGAAGCACAGTCTAAGGCTAGGAGGTTCGTGGAAGGTCTGCACGTAGTTGGTGGTGTTATTCCAATGGAAAAGATAAGTATAATTCATGTACTTAATTTTATGATTATGCATACCTGTGATAATTGAACCTTGTCATGTATTCCATTGTGTATGTGAATTATTGTTTATTCTATTTGAATCTGTATGGTAACAATAGCTCTGTGTTATGTGTTTTAAATTTATTAAAATGCATGTTACACACACATATATATATATATATATGTGTGTGTGGATGTTCCGCATTAGTAGCATTTCTCGTCCTGGTGATGGTTGGGGATGTTACAATATGGTATCAGAGCAGCCAAGGCTAAGTTAAGATTGGGTAGGTGGCATTGCTTGACTTGTTGGTGGTCAGGGATGTTATACATATTGTTTTAAATCTGTTAAGGAAATATCAACCACTATCCATAAATTCCAACTCTTCAAATCAACCATAGACACACGTCTTTCAAGAATTGGACAAACTCTTTTAAAACATGGTTGATTCCATTCTTTTAACAACATTTACCAATAAATTTTTGATGAAATTATAATGTAAAAACACCGTGCTTTATTGTTTTTGGTGCAATGAAACAAACGATGCACGATGTATCCATAACCATACACAAAAAATAACCAAGTCTATGTCATCAAATTTCCAACTTGTAACAATCCCCATCGAGACATATTAAACACACAGCAACCACCAAACTCAATTTATACCACGTTGTAGGAACACACAGACCACTCAAAAAGAGTCATCTATGGCACTGTCCATTTCCGTTTACTCCCAATCAATCGATTTATAACAATGATGAGTTTATCGTTTCAATTGACGCAATAAAAAAGGAGGCATCGATTGAATAAAAATTATCATTTCCAATCACAACTCTCCAACCATGCGATCAAACAGAGATGAGCCAATAATCAAAACCAATGTTAATACTACCCAACAAACTATAACAACCAACAAGATAACCGACAGAGTGTGACTGTTGAATTAATCAAAATTGGTATCGGTACCAATGAATACAAGAAATAGTCAAGGGTTCGCTCGATCATTAAAACACATGGAGTCTGGAGTCGACCATATCAACAACAGGTGAGAACCCTTCGAGACAACACGATGGACACACAAGCCACATAACCTTTAGCTTGCAAGACAGGGTGACAGTTCACACCAGATAGGGTAGACCACAATGCAAAAGAGCATAGGTTTCTTACTGGCCAGTAACCAACACCAAAAAAACACAGTGGCATAACCCTCATGTTTTTCCCCAAAATCTGAATAATGATGATAGAAATGCAGAGCCTAGATAATAGAAACCAACCCTAAAGCAAGCCTCTTTGGATAATAGACACCATAACCAACTATGCAGATATCAATACTATAAAACGAGCCAATGACTAGGTGTAAAACGATATGCAGTGACCCACAGGTGGTTATGGTGTCTATTATCGCGATATAGCTTCCATATGGCTTCCATCACACATAATAGTCAATGAAATCGTGACTTCAACCATCCAATTTTCCATGTGAAATGAATAACACACAAACAACCATTTCAGAGAAACACCATGAGTTTACACAGTTTCCATCCTCAAGAAAAACACAGACTAATACATCACCAAGCCAACATTTATTTCATAACCAAAGCGAGTTCATGGATGGGTGAAAAAAACATACATGTAACCAAATGGCCTTAAAAATGCGATGTTCGTCGAGCAGTTCCTTCCACGCCTGAATATCAGAGCTTTACCACAACGAAAATCAAATGAACAATAACCAAGCTAGGGTGACAGCCAGTGGGAGAAGTATGGAGTGACCTTTAGTAAATGCACGTCACTTCCATCCTCTCTTCATTCAATTACGTAGTACACGACAACCATCCAAACATTAATCCATGTCATTAATCCATGCATTGAAACTTGCATACATTGCTTGCCAAATACGCCACCCGATCCATACTAACCATTAATCCAAAACCATACTATAACATATATCATATGCGTCTTATGTAACTCAATAAAATCGCATAGCCACTAACATTTCTAGTTAGGACTAGCATCAATTTCTTTAATTTCAAATGGGCATAGTATAGCATAGCATAACATAGTTTAGCATAGTTCTCTTTTCTTGGATTTATTCCATATTGATTTTTCCTCTTGTGATCACTAACATGTGTCTTGTGTAGGTGTAACATGTGACGAATCATGGCTACAATAGCAATGTAATTCCAGTGAACATAAGCCATTCATAACATGGGATTTAGAGCTCAGAGTAACGAAATCAACACACAAAATCCATTATCCATCTGCCATTATGTCGCAAATAAAATCAATATTTCATCATCAATCATGTAGAACCATGTAAGCATCATCGAAACAACAACATAAAATGTGTAACAAGAATATCTCTGATCCTCCAATCTACAAGGGGGTCCCATCTACTAGTATTATATATATATATATATATANATTAGCTTATAAATAATAGGCTAAAGCAATACTTTGCCGACGAAATCTTCGTTGCAATTTTTATCGTCAACAAATTGACGACTCCATGGGGAAATTTGTTTCCAATAGGTTAAGAAATCATAACACATGGTTTCGTCGACAAAGAACGATAGATCAAGAAGATATAACCATGATGATTATGCAACAGGGGGAAGTGAGCGGATTTAATGGAAAAAATGACTAGGAATTTGGGAATAACTCATGAAAAGTGTTAAGTATGAGGGGGTTTATCCCTGTATGCATAATAATTCAACCGAAACCTTCTCTTTACTTCAAGGAGAAAAATTTATGGACTTTCTCTTTTAAATTCTCAAATGGATGAAGAAATGGAAAGCAAAAGCGTGAGATAACCAATTTCTTTATAAGACAACAGTGAAAGAAAATAACAAATTCAATTATGTTTTCAGGGGGAACATCATAACAACTGTGCAAGCTTGATTTTTATTGACTAACAATATCTTTTAGGAGTGTCACTATGGAAGAACTGATCCAACATCTTATTCTTGACCAAAATCAACTAAAATATGAAAAAGCAATAAAAATCATGACAGAATCAAGATTACAAAATTTAAAACAGTAGAAATAAAATGACAGAAACGTAAAAGAAACAGGAAACTTATCAAGAAGGAAGCATAAATCAAACTACTATAAAAGATGAAATGAAAAACAGTGGAAAAATGAAAGCAGAGCTAGACTACTAATATGCAGAAAATCCAAACAACGTTAAAACTTTTCAAGTTGGTTCCACGTAATGTTTCAAGTGAGAACCGTTAGTGTTGTAGGAGAACAATCGCTCATGTAAATATTTTAGAATGTAAGAGTTAGTTCCCAGGACAAAAGCGATTTTGAAAGGACCCAACCATAGTTTTTGAAACTTTGAGACAATTGATAGTCCTTTAGAGTACATGATTAGATCATCAAGGTAAACATGAATAATTTTACCGATCAAATCGTCGAAAATTATTTGCATAGATATTTTAAAAGTGGTACTCGTAACAAATAAGCCAGAAGGCTTACGTTCGTGAGTCAAGGTACCCCAATGAGTAATAAGGGTGGTTTTGTATGCATCTGCCCCTTTCACCTTGATTTGATTGTAACTCAAAAAACTGTCAAGTAAGGACATCATTTGTGACCTTGCGACTTGCTGCAGGAAAGTGATCTTTTATACTAGCTCGATTTAATGCGCAAAAATCAACACATAATATGATCTGACCAGTTGTTTCCCGAACAAGAACCAAATTGGAAACCCATTCAAAATACTTGATCGGAAGGATGATTCCAGCTTTCAATATTCTTTCCAACTCCTTTCAAATAGTTTCTCCCAGTGCAGGGTTGATAGGTATTTGTTTTTGCCTAACTTGTTTTATGCCTTCTTTGATGGGGATGGCATGTTGTATAAGACCAGGATCAAAACCACGAAGATCCTCATAAAACCAAGCAAAAGCATCTTGAAATTCACCCAGTAGCTTGGAAAAATTCATTGTCTCTTCATCAGAACATTGGGCACCTATTTTAACACTCTTTGGAGGCTCGAGTGTCCCAATGTTCAAAGAGATGGTTTCACCCACCTTCCTTTTTTACTCCTCTTCTTTTTGTTTCTCTTTATTGCCTACATCACTCAATGAAAATGAACTCTCTAGAGGAGTCAAGCCTTTAGGAATCTTGTTATCTTCTATGGATATAATTTCCTTGGGATTATAAGGTTTATTTTGAATGAAAGTACATATGCTCTCATTGCTAGGGAAGACCTGCCGAGATTCTATATTATCATGGATATGTGAATGATGTAGAGATTGAAAAGTGCAATCAGGTCTATGTGGCAGAAGTTGTCGATTAGGTGAGGCTGCAAAAACAACTAACCAATCAACCATTGAGTTCAATTCCCTCTTAACATGAGTGATGTTAAAAGATAATAGGTTCGAGAAAAGTGCCCAAAAAATTTGGGTGTATCGTTTCATCAACTTGTTTCTAGGAGAGCATATCTTATGTACAAGGTTCACAACAAGCTCAGAATCTCCAAAAATTGAAAGGTGACCACAACCAAGATTATAGGCGTTTTCAATGCCTAATAATAAAGCTTCGAATTTAGTGACATTATTTGTGCAAGCAAACTCCAACTTGTAAGAAAAGTTGTGAATTTTCCCCACGAGAGAGTACAAGATTATGTTAGCTCTGTTACCCTCACTAGAGCATGAACCATCAAAGTGCATGTGCCACATACCGTCATCTAAATCAATTTGTTCCAAGGGAATGTTATATTCCTCAGCAAAGATGGAATACACCCCTAAGTCCTATTCGACATAGTTCACATTAGGTTCCGGGACACTTTCTATGTAAGGTGAAATCCTTCCCTCTCTAAGGACTATACTGTTTTTTCCATTCTGAGGAATAGATAAGTGTGTCCTGTTGAGTGAGAGGTATCCACCCGTCAAAGCTTGTCAATATCTTCCCAAGATGATTGAGTAATTGCTTATTGAAATATCAATTACCTGAATACTAAGGGTTGTCCTTATTTCAGGGCATGCACACAAAAATAAGGTCACATTCTTAATCTCGCCTATGGTTGTTTGTTGTAGACTATTATAAGAGAGAATGCTACTGGCATTTTCATTTGTACAAGACAAGCCTAGCTCTTCCATAATAATCTTCGACATCACACTTGGGCCTGAACCGCCATCAATGAGGCAATAATGGGCGATCTTATCCATAATCTTTATAGAAATATAAAAAGGGGGAATTTTTACAGGGTATCTAAAGTTATGTACACCTACTTTAATTACAGATGAATCCTCTTCATTCACCTCTTCAAAGAGGTTGGCAACAACATAATATTTTTCTTCCATGAATTGTTTTAGATGCCTCTGTTGTTCAAGGACAACAACCATGTCCAGAAGGGTGGCATCTGCTTTGATGTTGGCCAACTAATTCAGAATATTTTATTTGGAAGAGGGGAAAGGGGAAGCTATTCCTTGACTGTCAGGAACCTTAGGAACCTAAAAAGTAGCAGTTGGTGAGGATGAGCTCGGGCTAGAAGATTTGCGGGGAGGATCATATTTTCCTTTGGGAGCATAGGATTTGTTCCTAATATTGATGATCATGACATCTTCTGTCTCTGCAAAATCTAGGACATCAATGATAGTTTACCAAAGATCTTATCTCTGGCGCTCTTCTTTACCTCACACGTGGCTTCCTCGTGGTGTTCCTCACAACAGTTACGCCAACTTCGAGGCATGATAACTTTAGTTTAAAAGTTATTTTCAATTGGATTTATAAAGGGGGGTGCAGAAAAGGATCAATCTCTAGGGGTGTGTTGGGCTCTAAATATGTCCTAAAATCAACCTCTACGCATCAACCAAAGGTAGGTGCTGGCACAAGCATTTTACTTGTTTCCTACATAGGTTCTTACCTTCTGTTTTCAATACCCAACCTCTAGAGATGCAACACCTATAAGGGAACAACAATCGTAAAGGGAACGTCAAATGTTCCTTTCAAATGAATAACAACTACCCTCAAAGGAACAACAACCACGCGAAATGAATGACAGTTGTTCCTTTCAAATGAACAACAAATACACTCAAAGGACCAACAGTCGTGCAAAAGGAATGAAAATTGTTCCTTTCAAATGAAAAGAAACTATACTCAAAGGAACAACAGTCGTGCGAAAGGAACGACAATTGTTCCTTTCAAATGAAAAACAACTACACTCAAAGGAACAACAGTCGCACGAAAGGAACGACAATTGTTCCTTTCAAATGAACAACAACCACTTCAAAGGAACAACAATCGTTACATTGGGATGAACTAATGTTGAATTAATTGCATTATAGTATTTTCCCAACTATTCAATTGTCAACCCAAGGAAGTCTTTTATTTCAAAGTTACCGTGCACAATATATGCAAGCAACAAATTCCAACTAACACTATTATCTATTTAATAAAATAAAACACATTACTTAAAATCAATCAAATCCAATCTTGCTTGAAAATACACTCAGCTGAAAGAAAACCACTACCACACTCTTACATAAATTAAAGGATTATTAACAAAATGAAGTAACGACAACATGAATTGAATCTTACTGTAAGAGCAATCTAATAAACAACACACAACTATAAGCAATGTTCAACTAATCATAAACCAAGATAAATTAAGACAATGAAAATAAAAATTAAAGTAAATGAAGAAGACCAACACATACCAAATTGAGGGGGCCCTGCCTCACCTAGCATGTGTGGCCAAAAGACTTACAAGATTAAGAGAAAGTTGCACATAATTGCAGATCCATCAGCTCCTTTGTATTATTGAAGAAAACTCAAAAATTACATAAGTTCAGCTCTTTATTACAAATAAATTTTATATAGTTTCATGACTGACTCTCTCCTGATTGAAGAGGTCTTATTTATACAAATCAAATCCCCAAATCCCTGGGTTGTTCAAACAAATTGCTAAGTTTAGAGAACTGTCTGCAACTATAAATCTAGAAAATACCCTTTTAAAGAACCAATGATTTCTCTCAAACCGTAGCTCCAATTGCAAAACGACCCACCATTAACTTAATTGGGCCCATTATGAACAAAACCCATGTCTCATATTTTTGAGATTCATCCTTGTCTGCTCACAATATTCCATGCAAATTCGTCTCTCCTTATCTGCCACGTTTTTCACTGAAAACGGTTAACCACGAGCTGGAACGCACATGTGTCATTTGGAGGTTGGAACCTTGACTGTTGAAACTATTGATATATAAAATAACTTGTCAAACCATCATCAGAAAATTCATGCATAATAGTCTTTAATTCATTAAAAATGAAGGAAGAATCATCATTATTAACCACTAAAGCATAACATGAACAATATGTCATTTTATGAGCAGTTGTAGCAAATGTATGGCAAATGGAATGATAAATGAACGATAATGGGATGGAGAAGGGATGGAATGGATGTCTATAGATGATGAGAATATGGAAAAATATGTGACTTAACAGGGTGAGAGGGGAGATAGTTCCCTTTTCTCTCATACGCTATCATATGATTATTCATATCTTGTACTAGCTGTAAGAGGGCGGACACATTTGTTTGCTTAACTGATTTTCCTTGGGGAAGACCTGTTCTTTCGAGTTGTTCTTCATACTCTAAACAAGTATGAAGAGAGTAACTGAGGTTATCAATGGATTTTTCCTCAAGCCTATGACGATAGGGGGAAAGTAATGCATTATAGTAATGCATGAAAGCGTCTTGGTTCTGAGGTTGGATGTGTTCAAGGATTTTATTGTATAACTTAGTGAAATGCAAGTTGAAGGACTTGATGGTCTCACCATTCTTATAGGCAATGTTATTGTACTCTCGTAAATGCTTAGTTGGGATTTTAGATTGCCCATAGGTGGACTTGAACCAATAAACTAAATCCTCCCAAGTAGACATAATCTTAGGAGGAAGGTCAAAGAAATCAGCCACAACCTTTCCTTCCAAGGAATTGATGAATAAGAACATGCAAGTATCATTGTCATTGGTTGCTATGTTGTGACAAGCATTAGAAAATGCCACCAAGTGTTCATTTGTAGTGACAATGTTATTCCCTAAAAACCTAGGGAGATGCTCTTTGAATTTAGGAAGTGGACGAGTAGCAGGTGCTAGGTTAAGAGGAGAGGAAACATGCCATGGTGTGGTTGTGACATCTTCTTCAAAATGAAAAAGCCCATACTTTTTAATGACTTTGGTAGGATTTGTGGTAGATTGGACAGGGATATGGTGGCTATATAAGCTACCAGTCACTGATGAAGCTGAATACTAAGAGGAGGAAGCACTTCTAGTGCCACCAAAGCCACCACTAGAATCCATCTTGTGGATGATAGGTGAGTGAGAGAAAGACGAACTGGATGAATCAGACAAAGTTCTCCTTAGAGCACTTTGTTGGGTTGATAACACACCATTCCTTCTTCCTATTTCAGCAATAAGATTAATTTTAGGTGATAAGCCTCTTCTTCTCCTAGAAACACGAGAGTCTAAGGACATGAAAGTAAGGCCAAAACTAAAGGAACAAGAAGTTTATTGCTGATTACTAGGTTGTATACGTCTAGCTTCCCAACATTCTTGGGCACTAATATCTCGTTGAATCGCTTCCCATGAATGATTAAGCTCAGCCCGAGTATTGGCAATGTCTAAAATGGTGTTGAACAAATTCAAAGCAATGATGGTATGATCTTGAAGATCGGGCTCAATATTGGGTTGCCTTGCAACTGGCACAACCATTAAGAAATAAGACAATCAAAGAATCAATATCAGAAAAAAAAAAAAATAGATGTATTTGATGCTAATCAAGCATAAAATTTAACCAGAGATTTTGGTCTCGATCCCCAGTATGGTCGCCAAATAAATGTTGAGGAAAAGATATGAAATGATCTTACTAAAACATTTTCAGATCTTGCTTGGCTAAAGCAAGATAGACGGGAATATCACCCTATGTTTATAGCCATAAAAATTGATATCCTAATTCACGAGTATTGTTTACAAGTGCTTAGGATGTTTTTTTATAAATAAAAGCTTGCTGGAAAAATCATTATTTATGTAATTTTCTGAACATATCAGATGCTGAAATAAATATAGAGACAGAATTAAAGACACCAAGTCAATAATCAAAACAGATGAGACATAAAAAAAGCATTTATTTCATTCCAATTCATCAAAGAATCGTTCTCTTTACAAAATTTCCTGAGAAAGTTTTGGACCAAAGTTAAACTTAGATGTCCCCAATGAAACATACAGAAAATAAAAAAACTGAACTTTAAAAGTTGGATCAGCTTGCCACGGATTTTTGCCCACTCGACTCTAACAATGGCCTTTGTCAGTCATGAAATCTAATTCACAAACATACAAGTCTACACGGACTATCAAATATAGATCAACACCTCTAAAAAACAAGTGTCTGAATGATGTAATTCATCCATGAATCTTGTTTTCTACAATAGGACCTTGCTATCATAAAAAAGAATCAGGCTTCTAATGAATTAAGGAATGAATGAAAATTGAATTATCTCAACAAAAACTCAAAGAGAAAACCTTAGTATGCTTCTCCTTCTATTATCCTCATGTTCCTCCCTTTCATTTTTCCTTTAAACAAATTAGAATTGGTTGAAGTAGTTGAACTACTTCCTTAGTTAAGTTAACTAAAACTCAACCAACTTTTTAGTTAAGGGGGAAAATTAATAAATCATAATAAGGGTTTTTAAATAAATAATAACTAATAGGTGGGACCCCTTGTGACTCCCTTTAGCTTTTAACAATCATAATACAACTAGTTAATCAAACAAAACATCCCTCCTTGTGACTTCCATCATCACATTCATATTTGACAATTTATCTCAATGATAATTGAAATTATTTCCAAAATATATTACCCATATATCCAAAAATAGTGCGTTGTCCAAAATTTCAGAAGTCAATCGTTCTCAACAATTAATAAATAAAAAAACCTTAAAATCCATATTTTCCACTTTGGGAAGCAATCTTCCTTTGTTGCTTCTATCACCTTTTGATCAATCTGAATTTTCCTTAGGCTATGTGGATCCTTTAGGCCTAATATCACTGATCACATGAGAGAAATCATCTCTCAAATGCATGCGAGAGGACACGGATTTATCAAAGTCATTTGAGGGTGAGGAAGGGGCAGCAGTGGCTTTTCCTTTGTCAAGAGCATGGTGGGACTCAATTTTCAACCTTTTTCTTGCATGGGAAGACTGAACTGGTTAGTGGACATGGTCGTCTTGGACAATTTGATTGATAGGCGGGGGAGCAGGTAAAGACAAGTTAGGCCAGCCACGATGTTGGGAGACTGTCGGGTGGACAATCTCTTTCCATCCGTCGTTTTCGGGAAATTCAAGATGTAGTGAGACATGAGGAGGCACGGGGATACCAGAGACCTATGGGGCTTGGAAGGGAGCCTTTCGATCCTAGGTTGGACCACTCCTTGCCCAATCCAGTTAAAAAACCCAGCTTGAAATAGCTGGCCTAACTCTTGTGAGTCTGCATCAAAGTGTATAGAGAATCTTGGCCTTCTAGGGCCCCTGTTCCAATTACCTCTTCCTCGGTTACCTCTGCCATGGATACCTCTGCTGAAAAATCTCATTCCTGTATTCATAATTGATTAACAAATAGTTTCTTTAACAACCATACATGACAACTCTTTTAAAATATGAAATAAAATTTGGCTCGGCAACATATCAAACTCATGCAATCCAATCCATACAAATTGTTTAATAGTTTTCAATGAGTAGGGGGTGAACAAAGGTTTTGGTATATGTGGGGGGTTTTATTGAGAGAAAAATGTTAAAATGAGGGGGTAAAGATCATGATTACTTCTCACATACAACAGACAATCAACTGTATCGTAAAGCAAAAGAACATATCATTGTAATTCATCCATGTGATCCCTTAACTGTCATAATACAAAACTTATCTTAACTGTAATTAAATTTTAGGAACATGGAGTGGGTAGTGAATATGGGAAGGCGAGGGGAATTGTAATTAGCGAAAAGTGAAATAATGATAGGGGAAAAGAGCGTATATTGTTCGAAAAATCAATTAAGTAATCCATAAAAACAATTATGTATTCAATACAACTATTCCAGTACCAATTAACAATTACTGTGGTCAATTAAACCATTACTGTGTGTTAAAACTTGTTCACTATCCACATTTAGATCTTTAACACTTTTAATTAACACAGTGTCATCATACTCAAAATCAATATGTCTTTCAAACATCCTTTGTAAAGAATTATGTTTCCTCTCATTTCTTCCATTTTATATTCAAAACAAAATCCCAATGAACACACAGTCATATTGCTTTAACTTTGTTCGAGAAATATCAACCACTCTCCATAAATTCCAACTCTTCAAATCAATCATAGACACAAGTCTTTCAAGAATTGAATAGACTCTTTTAAAACATGACCGATTCCATTCTTTTAACAACATTTACCAATAATTTTTCGATGAAATTATAATGTAAAAATATCATGCTTTATTTCTGTTGGTGCAATCAAACAAATGATGCACGATGTCTCCATAACCATACACAGAAAACAACCAAGTCTTTGTCATCAAATTTCCAACTTGTAATTATCCCAATCGGTACATATTAAACACACAACAATGACCAAACTCAATTTATACCATGTTGTAGGAACACACATACCACTCAAAAAGAGTCATCTTTGTCACTCTCCATTTTCGTTTACTCCCAATAAATTGATTTATAACAATGTTGAGTTTATCGGTTCAATTGACACAATAAAAAGGAGGCATCGATTGTATAAAAATTATCATTTCCAATCACAACTCTCCAACCACGCAATCAAACAGAGACGAGCCAATAATAAAAACCATTGTTAATACTACCCAACAAACTATAACATTCAACAAGATAACCAACAGAGTGTGATTGTTGAGTTAATCAAAATCGAGCCTAGTACCAATGAATACAAGAAATAGTCAAGGGTTCGCTCGATCATCAAAACACAGGGAGACTAGAGTCGATCATATCAACAACAAGTGAGAACCCTTCGAGACAACAAAGTGGAGACATAGGACAAATAACCTTTATATTGCAAGATAGGGTGACATTTCACACCAGATAGGGTAGACCATGATGCAGAAGAGTAGAGGTTTCTTACTAGCCAGTAACCAACACCAAAAACACTCAGGGGCATAACCCTCGTGTTTTTCCCAAAAAGATGAATAATGCTGATAGAAATGTAGAGCCCATGTAATAACAACCAACCCTAAAGAAAGCCTCTTATCATAATAGCCACCATAACCAACTGTGCAGATACCAATAACATAAAATGAGCCCACGACCAGGTGGAAAATGATATGCAGTGACCCAGAGGTGGTTCAAATCATACACAACAATCCCATAACACCAAATACGACCAGGTGTGGTTACAAATACTGTGAGGAGATGACCAACAAGTCCAAACAGAATGAAACCCTCCAACAAAAACCCATAGAGACAACAAAGAGCCATCATGACTTCCATCACACATAATAGTCAATGAAATCACGACTTCAACCATCCAATTTTCCATTTGCAACAAATAACACAGAAACAACCATTTTAGAGAAACACCATGAGTTTACACAATTGCCAGCCTCAAGAAAAGCACAGACCAATACATCACCGAGCCAACATTTATTTCATAACCAAAGCGATTTCATGGATGGGTGAAAAAAACATACATGTAACCAAATGGCCTTAAAAATGTGAGCTTGGTCGAGCAGTTCCTTCCACGCCTGAATATCGGAGCTTAACCACGGCGAAAATCAAATGAACAATAACCAAGCTGGGGTGATGGTCATTGGGAGAAGTATGGAGTGACGTGCAGTAAATGCACATCACTTCCATCCTCTCTTCATTCAATTATGTAGTACACGACAACTAGCCAAACATTAATCCATGCATTGAAACTTGCATATATTGCTTGCCAAATGCGCCATCCGATCCATACTAACCATTGATCCAAAACCATACTATAATATATATCACATACTCCTTATGTAACTCAATAAAACACATAGCCACTAACATTTCTAGTTAGGACTAGCATCAATTTCTTTAATTTCAAATGCACATAGTATAGCATAGCACAACATAGTTTAGCATAATTCTCTTTTGTTGGATTTCTTCCATATTTCTTTTGCCTCTTATGATCACTAACATGTGTCTTGTACAGGTGTAACATGTGACAAATCATGGCTACAATAGAAATGTAATTCCAGTGAACATAATCCATTCATAACATGGGATTTAGAGCTTAGAGTAACGAAATCAACACATACAATTCATTATCCATTTTCCATTATGTCACAAATAAAACCAATATTTCAGCATCAATCATGTAGAAACCTGTAAGCATCATCGAAACAACAGCATAAAATGTGTAACAAGACTATCTTTGATCCTCCAATCTACAAGGGGGTACCACCTACTAGTATTATATATA
>SNQJ01S0000666.1:562282-573140 GCA_010110895.2 Picea sitchensis | reverse complement strand
GAGGGAGAGGCAGCCAGAGTTTCAGGATCAGGGTTTCAGAAGGGTTTCTGGTCAGGTCTTTTTCTGTCCAAGGGTGGAGTTGGAGAGTTTCCAGGATGTTGCGGTGGTAGCTAGTCCAACACTGTTGCCATGGGAGGAAGGTGTTTCTGAAGAGTCTTCGATTCCTTTCCTTCCAAACCTGCCAAAGGATGAAGCCAGGAATCAATTTCCAGATACGATTCAGGAGGGGAGAGTGAAACGGTTGGTCCCTCCAAATGGTAATGGTGTTGACAATGTTGTCTCGAACACAGTCCGAGGTGCGCATGATGAGCGCATTTTGGTCCCAGATTTATGCCGTGTACGGGCAAGAGGCAAGGAGGTGATTCATGGTTTCGGCTGCCTCCCCACAGAGTATGCACATTGAGGGTCCCACGAAGCCTCTCTTAGAGATATTGTCCCATGTAAGAATGCTGGAATAGACCACCAGCCAAAGAAAGAGAGTGATTTTGGGCCAATGTCTGAGGTTCCATATCTTTTGCCAAATCGTTCTTGCAGGTGCCAGGTTCGGTTGGACCTTTATGTGATAAGCTTCGCTTGTGCTGTAGGTACCTCTTGACCTGTGTCCCCATCAGAGGATATCCTCTCCCGTGAGCTTGGTGATTTTTCGTTTGAGCATCTCGGTTTGATAGGGGCCCAAGTCCACTTGGCCGTCTAGGTTCAAGCCTTGTATATCAACAAGCCAATGCCGCCAAGTGTTATCTTGTGGGTCATCCCTCCAGTAATCCGCCACTGTTGTCAGACCCGCCTGCGTGGCTGGAGCACAAATTTGCCCGGCCCAGTCCTCCTGGTCCAGAGTGGGCCATTGCTGCCAGGAATCTTTCCAGAATAAGGCTGTTTTCCCATTTCTAATTTCCCAGAAGGCGTGTTGGGTGATGAGGTGTCTGTTTTTCTTGGAAGCTGCCCAGATTAAGGACCCAGGTGTGTCCCCATTCCAGCGTATGAGGTTTTTTTCTGCTACCTCGGGCGCATATTTATTCCTCCATAATCGTGCCCATAGATCCTTAGGTTTCTTGAGCCACCTCCACCAAATTTTGGCGCTGAGGATTTTATTCATGAGGCTAGGATCCCGTAGTCCAAGTCCTCCTTGCTCTTTGGGCTGGCAGATTTTGTCCCAGCTGACAAGCGCTATTTTCTTCCCTGCGTTGAGACCTTCCCACAAGAAGTTCCTCTGCAAGCTTTTGATAGTTGACAGTACAAAGTTAGGAACCGCCAGCACCGAGAAGAGATATGTGGGAAGGGCCTGAAGAACAATGCGGAGAAGAGTGAGCTAGCTAGGAAGGTTAAGAGCTCTAAGGGTCCAAGAAGAGAGCTTCTTGGTAAAAGAAGAGAGCAACTGTTCCCAGGAGGAGTTCCGAAGGGCATTATCGATCAAAGGAATGCCTAGGTATTTGGATGGAAGGGAGCTTCGTTGGAAACCTAAGAGGTCAGAGATATGGCGCTGGACCGGAGGGGGCGTATTAAAGAAGAAGATGAGGGATTTGTCTTTGTTGCGGTCTAGACCTGAGGCTTCCGAGAAATTCTGGAGGATCTGGAGAATAGAGTTTGCTTCTCTGATCGTTGGGGTACCCATCAGGAGTGTGTCATCCACGAATTGACTATGTGAGATAGGGGGGGAGATGCCATGCAGCGATAGGCCTTCCAGAGTGTCATTTGTTACTGCCGCTTGAATGCTTCGACTGAGGCCCTCTGCCATGATAAAGAAAAGAAAGGGGGAAAGGGGGTCTCCCTATCTAATTCCTCAAGAGGGGGTAAAGGGACGGGAGGGGACGCCATTGACAAGGATGGAGAAGAAAGCGGTAGAGGTGAGGTTCAGGATCCAAGTCACCCAGAGTTTATCAAAGCCAAAAGTGAGGAGAAAATCCCTCATGTAAGCCCAACTTATCTTGTCAAAGGCCTTGGAGAGGTCTAGTTTTAGGAGCATACCTGGCGTTTTAGTTTTCTGTAGAGAGTGAATCACCTCATGAGCTAGGATAACGCTATCCAAGATTTGTCTACCCTCGATGTATCCAGATTGTTCCTGAGAGATGATGGTAGGCATAATGGGTTTGAGTCTGCGAGCTATTACCTTTGTCAGAAGTTTTTAGATGACGTTGCAGAGGGAAATGAGTCTGAACTTCTTTGGGTGATGAGCCTGCCCCTCTTTGGGTATGAGAGTGAGAAAAGTAGCGTTAAGATATTGAAGAACCTGTCCAGTGGCGCGGGAGTCCTCAATAATCTCCCAGACCTCCACTCTGATCATTGGCCAGCAGTGGTGGAAGAAATCGCTTGTAAAACCGTCCGGGCCAGGAGCTTTGCTCTTGGGAGTGTCTTGCAGCGCCTGATCCACCTCCTCGATTGTGATGGGTCGTAGTAGAGCCAAGTTTTGCTCTTTGGTGACTAGGGTAGGCACATGTTGCGTTATTTTGGCTATGGCTTCCGACCTGTTCAGAGATGGCTCCGTGAGGAGGTTCTTATAGTAGTCAATCAATGTTTCTGCCATGTCTTCATGGTCAAGTATGTGCTCACCTGTATCGGAGATTAAATGCGTGATTCTATTTGAGTGGCGGCGTTGCATGACAGATATGTGGAAGAACTTAGTGTTGCGTTCCCCCTCCTTGAGCCACTGGATGCGTGACTTCTGCCTCCATAGGATCTCTTCCTGTGATTTCCTGGCGCCCAATTGTTGTGCAGTTGTTGCTTCCTGGACTTTCAAGTCGTCCGTTAGGCCGTGCAGCCGGATCTGATTTTGTATCTTCTCCATTTGCTCTGACAAATGTCGTTGGGAGTCGAAGATGTTGCCAAAGGTGTCCTTGTTCCAGGTTTTAATGAGTTGTTTAAGATTTTTTAACCTTTGCTGAAATCTGAACATCTTGGAGCCCTGTGTAACCTCTGCCTGTTCCCACCAGCCTTGGATTTTGGTTTGGAAGTCTGGATGTTTGAGCCAAAATTCCTCGAACCGAAAAGGTTTTCTCCCTTGTGAGGTCGGCATTTCTATCCATAGCTGGATGGGCCAATGGTCCGAGCCATGAGTATTTAGTATACTTGCTTCCATGGCGATTCCTTCCAACATGAGGGAGTCAGAAATTAGAAATCGATCAAGTTTACAAGCAATCTGGTGTGATCATGTTCTTTTATTGGTACAGATGAAGGTGCCATTGATAGGTTCCAGGTCAATCAAGTTAAGTTTGTCGATGATGTTGTTGAAGTCGTTGATGTCTTGATCCAGGCACCGGGATTCCCCTCTTTTCTCCTCTAGGTTTCGAATGAGGTTGTAATCGCCCCCTATGGTCCAATGCTTGTGTCTGATCAGGCTGGAGAGATATTCCAGGCTTATGAGGAAGGCATGTTTTTCCCTGGGATTGGCTGGGCAGTATACATTTGGTAATGTGGCCCGGTTTGTTGGATCCTATGAGTCTGTAGTCCGTGGTGATAGACCATCGAGTGGTGGTGAAGTTTTCTAACATCACTGTGGCTGGGTTCCAAAGAACAGCTAGTCCTCCAGTTGTACCTGTAGCAGCAATTGACACAGCTTCCCCTTGCTTCCAGTAGTAGGGGAGAATCTTATCAATGTCTTCAGTTGGGCATTTTGTTTCCTGAAGTAATAATACATCCGGTTTCTCTGCAAAGATCAGATCCCGTAGCGATTTTTGTTTGCTACGTCCGTTGAGGCCTCTAATGTTCCAAGAGATAATCTTCATGATGATGAGGGGTGGGGAGGGGAGGGAAGTTGTCTAAGATTAGGTGCATTTTCCATGAGTTGACCATAAAATGCCCTATTTCCTGAATGAGTTTGTTGTAGACTTTTTGCCTCTTTTCTTGTCGTCTTTCTGGTTTTTCCCCTGGTTCTTCGATTGGCTGCCCTGTATCCCTAAGCCCTTGCTGGATCGCACTGAGGAGCCGGCGGAGGAGTTAATAAAAATCTTGTGTACTTTCCTCAATTGATCCCGGGGTATAGTATACAGTTTTTGTTGTCTGTAGGCATGTTCAAGGTGTTCCAAGTCCACCCCGGCTAGGTCTTGCTCTTCAGTTTCCATATCTGCGTCCCCATCCTCGAATTGCAAGAAATCTTTCGGGTCCTCTGCGGTGGTTTGCGGAGCCTGGTCGACTTCCTTTCCTTGTGGTTGTCGATCTTCCTCTTGTCCCTTAGAAGGGGATGGGTTATCCACAGGGAGCTCCTTAGGAGTGATTTTGGTTGCAGGGTCATCAGGTTGATCCTGTAAAATAGCAAATTTGTTACTTGTGGAGGGATCTTCACTTACTTGGTTGTGTTGCCTCCACCCAGCGTGTCGTCGTTTCCCTCCTGGTTGAACGAAGCCGTCCTTGTATTTTCCATCATCTGGGTTTCCTTCTTTGTGAGCTGCATTGAGGGGGCATTCTCTGAACAGGTGCCCATGTTCATGGCACTTCCGGCATCGAAAGGGAATGTGTTCATAGTCAATGGTTTGTATCCAATCTTTGTCTTGGTATTCAAGGATGATGGTTCCTGGCAGTGGCTTTGCTATATTCAAGTACACACAGATACGTGCATATGAGGTGTACCATCTCTGTTTAGTAGCCTCTGAGGAATTTACATAGATTCCAATAGTGTTTCCTATACCAGCCATGACCTCTTCCAACCAGAACTCTTGAGGAAGAGAGTACAGACGGATCCACACCGGAGCATGGGCGAAATCTTATTTTTTAGGGCTGAATCGCTCGGTCCAGAATCTTAAGAATAGCCCGACTGAGTTAAAGAAATATGGTTCCCCATTAAAGATGCGAGTGCGGTCCTCGAGATTGTGCAGTATGATTGTAAAAAAGCCCTTTGAGCCCAACTGTAATTTGTAGTGCCCTTTTGGTTTCCACCAGTACTGTATCCATTTGATTAAATCTCTTTCTGACAGCCATAACCCTAAGAATTTCCCTACCAGAGCATGGTCTCTCATGTACTATTTTTGCTCCTCTATCGTCGGAGAGTTGACTGTGTACTTCGGAGCCTACGGTGCTTGAGGAATGCACTTACCAGGAAGCCAAGGCGTCGATGCTGTAGTGGGGGCTCCTGGGTTTTCCGGGTCGATGTCCATCTCATGGTCCTTAAAGGTGCCTTCCGTGATGAGTGTGGCTCGCAGGTCCGACGGCGGCTCAAAGGGCGGCCGCTTAAACCCCTCTCCACTGCTTTCATTTGTTGTAGCTTGACTGTAGGAGGCGCCGACTCGCCCCCCTTCCTTCTGAATCATGGCCCTCATGGGCCTGGGAGTGTGGCCATTCAGTTTCGAATCCAAACCCTAATCCGGAGAGCTCTGATGTGAATTTGAAGCATTTGAATTGATGAAATATTATTACATATAAAATAAAATAACTCAGACAATAATTGATTAGAAAGAGGAACTTTTATTAATCGTCATCTCCTCCTCCACTCATGAATATGATCTGAGATGTGGGTAGAAGAGGATTGTTTAAATGAACTTAAATTTTACGTCTTGTCTCATACCATATTGGCAGTTGGTAATGTGTCAAGAAATCCATAGCTAAGGTGTTGAAATCATTGAAGAAACCTCTCGACAATTCGATGTACCATTTGGTAGTCGAAACCGTAAGAGTGTGTTGGAAAAGACATAGTCGTATGGAGTCATCCATCAAGGAGTTGGATGAACACCAAAGATAAAAATTCATGAAATGATTGTTTGGATCTTCTCCCAATCGATCATCAAACTTTGGAACGTCCGACAGTAATTTAGTAGGTATAACCGGCCAAAAATGAGAATGTAAGATAGGATCATTCAAAATTCGAGAAAAATCCGGTAAATCCAAAGTAGCTAGAAATGAAAATTGTCTGTTAACTTGATGAAATTGATAATTTTGGGAAGGTAATCTCGTAGGTATACCAATAGGAACATAAGTTGTTTGAAAATAGTTAGAGGATTTAATCAAATTTGGTTGAGGATGATTTTGAGTCAAGTAGCCAACATTATTTTGTTGATTTGGCATGCCACATTGGAAAGGAGCATTGGATTGGAAAGATTGACCCCAGGTAGGGTTTACAGTACCTGGAAATGGTTTCCCAGGATAAGAGGGTACAAAAGAATTTGTTTGAGGAGTTTTCCCCCTAGGAAGTTGTTTATTTCCTTGGAAAGGAAAATTCCAAGGTTGGTTTTGTAATCTAGGCATAGATTGCCCGTAAACTGGGTTATGTCCCCCAACTTGGGATGGACCCCCAGATGAGTATCCTCCAATAGGAATTTGAAAACCAGAAGTAACATAATGACTTGTGCCTCCAAGCATATTGGAGCTACTTGGTCCAAGAATATTATATCCTCCAGGTAGTGGAGGAAGACTAGGCCCTTCGAGTAAACCATGGATAGGATTAGGAATAAAATAGCTAACATCATTATACCCAGTTGGAAAAAAAAGACTAGATCCTCCATATGGACCCTAGGTAGGGTTAGTAATAGAGATACTAAGAGAATTATACTCAGATGGAAGTGATGGATTCGGTCTCGACGGAAGTGGTGTTCCAATAGGAGCTTGAATTGTTACCAAACCCCCGAAAGGAAAAGGTGCAACTTGTGGGACTATGGTAGAGCTAGTGAACTAGATAGGAAGAATTGTATGTCTACCAACCAACAACAGGTCGAAAACCGTAGAAATATTACTTGTCCTGCTAGTAAAGTGATTTGGAGGTATTGTATAAGCAATAGAAGTAACAGGTAAGTGTGGTGATGTAGGTTGGTTTGGACTCATACCTTGTTTGTCAAAAATATCGCGTCTTGAGGGAGTTCTCCACAAAGAAAGGACTAGGATAGAACTGGGATTAAAAATTCCATAAGTTTGAACATGTGTTATAAATTCTTCACTAGGAAAAGGTGGTTCATCCATGCCAGACTCTACGAAAGGTACCGAAGGTATTCTAGGATAGTCTTCAAAAACAACATCTCTGGAAGAATTTATTCTGAGCAAAACAGGGTCTTGGAGAGTATTCTATAATGGATTTATAGGGAGTGATGGTTCAACCAATGGAGTAAAACTATCGATCTTAGAGGATGTGTTTTTATTGATTGGTCCTTCAGGAGAAGGACCCTCTGTTGAGTTAGGACGCAAGGGGGCATTTTCTTACGGTTCTTCCGGAGGCAATCCTTGCATCCTAAGTGAACAACGAGGGCCGATGTTGGCCACACCCAATAAAGAATAAAAAAGATCTATGGCCAACTAGAGAAGACAAACAACAATCACTAATAAAATCTAGATATCAAGCATACAAACAAACCTTCTTATTTAAAAATCACTAGTTGGTGATGAAATCCAATGTCGCAATATTAAGACAAGAAGAGGCTGGGATAAAGCAGGTGGAAAAGTTACGTTGATGGCCTGCTTAACAGACTTACACCATGGTGCAATATCCCACACATAATTGTGGGTAATCCCTCCAAGGAGCCCGAGTGAGTTTAGCCAACGTCGATTCCAAGTACCGTGAAGACTTTCCACTCCATAGTCACCTTGTGTAAAGAACCTAAATATGTAGGCTACTAAGGTTACCAATTACGAAAATGATGCCTGGAGAAGCAGTTGACAGTTTGATATACGTGCAAGGGCAGGGTATCTAATCCTGAAATCTCCTCAAGAAGGTACACACATGATTTTCTTCTCAAGTGACCCCCAATAATATGTACATTCACTACACTAGGACCAAAAAAGCAGGGTGAGTAACTTTGTTGTCCTTAATGTGACCTCGTGATTGACCCTTGTGTTAGAAGGGCTTCCCAGGACAAAATGTAGCAAGTGGATTTAACTCTCCCTATCACAAGACATTATTGCTTGTTTTGATGCTTTGGAGAGTATTCCTCACAATCTATTCCAAAGCCTTATCCCTAGCTAATGTTGGTGTACAAGAGTTCTAGAAAATAAAAGTTACTAGATAAATTTTAGAATTACGCTTGATTTTAATGGTTGTTGTTTTACTCAAAAAAGGAAGTGGAGATGAAACTAATGAAGTGCTTGACCTTGACTCAAAAATATGCAAAGAGAGATGAGATGCAATATTTTTGTTCGATGAACTCTAATTTCATAAGAGAGAAGTTTTTTTTTTTTTCAAAATACAACAAGTTTCAAAATAACATTTCCTTTAAACTTTGAACAATCTTGATATCAAACAATCAAAGCTATAAAATTTTCCAATTTTCTCTTTTTAAAAAAAGCTAGAATGCTAAAATTTTATTGTAAATACTACGAATGGAAAGATAATTTTCAATTCTTTTTCTTTTCAATAAAAACATAGATTTGAATCAAGGAAAAAGAAAAGGTTGTTCAAGAAAATGAATGCACTCACAACGCAATTCCCCAAACTTAACTCACAATACAATCAAAAGTGCAAAAAACAAGAAAATTTATTTGTTTAATGAAATCAAAATTCGTTTTCCAATCAACAACAATAAAAAAACTCAAAAAAATATTATTAACAACTTGATTGACAAACACTCAAGGATAAAACCCATAGATTATACCCTTGCATCAACAAGTGAAAGATGGAACTTTGAAGCTTATGAGAAAGACTTTCAAAACTTGAAAAATGATCATTAGCAACTAATAATTGCAAACCAAGTTGTGAATAATCATTCAACATAACCAAAAATTCACCCCAAGAAATGATAAAAAATATGGGTAAAGAGAAAGATTAACTACCACTCAAAAAAATTATTCATGAATCATCACAGGTAGTAGAAGGACATAGTGCAAAGTTTAGGTATCGTCGCAGGTAGCCGCAGTAGAAGGACACATTGCGACGACGTCACACTGGTTCTCACAGCAGGGTGTGGCGATGACTGAAAATTGAGAAAAATTAAAAAGATGACAGAGTTTGTCAATGAACTTCCAAGATCTAAGAGTCAACTTGGATCACCCAATGACTTAGAGAATGAAAAATCAACAAAATCAAGAAATCCAAACGCAAAAAGGAAGAAAAGACAAAAATAGGATGAATCCCTAGTATTTCTCCCCAATTTGAACCCTCGGGTAGTGACAAGTTGGGATCACCACAAAAATCAGCCCCGTCATAAGAGTAATCCTCGATCATGATAAGTTGATCTCTCAACCAATAGAAAAAGGTAGTCCCATATGTAACAGTTGGGACGCCACCATGGCGTGTCATCAAGTTGAACCACCTCCTCCTACAAGGATCCCGAGGAGAAGGCACACCCCAATCCACATTTTGAAGGTGTAGCAGTGGTACCCTTTCTAGGAAAAAGGACACCAAAATCGATCCGTACCCAAATTGTTTCAACCAACCAATCCTGCACTTTTTTAATTGTTTTTTCATATTCTTGAGGAGGCCCTTACACCAGTTGAATACTCGAGGCTCCATGCTATCGATGGAATATTGAAACTGACTCTACAAGGCCATGTGTGGGGCTGCATTCCCAGCCACATGGGTGATGGTGAAAAGTATGGTCTTGAAAGATAAGTCAAGGACGTTCTTTATTAGAATCTTACCACTACGTTTATCTGTACTAGACGAGAAGTGTTGTGCGACATAGTAATCCATTGGCTCACCTCCTCCTCTTTCTCTTGATAATGACACTCAAGACCCATGACAAGATAAATCAATCAAGAAATAGATGTCGTGAATCTTCAAAGTGAGTGTATGTACCCCAACACGGAAAACTTGTTCATTCACGTCCCACATTTGGACTAAGTGCTATCATAGACCTAATTGGTCCCTCCTGCCCTGCACTTTGAAGAACTTAAGAAAGTTTCACTCTCGGAGTGCCATAACTGTGTTGGGATCATTCCCTGCAATATAATCTTCCTCCTCATGCTCTCTTTCCCACCGTTCAAGCATGATGAACTGTGTAAAGTCTACCAAACAACATTTAAAGATGAATTAGTTCGTTGAAAATCTAAAATTGGGGGCTTCCCTAGTTCATTATTTCTTTTTATTTTTATTTTTTGAGTTTCAGTCGTCGTAGGTCCCAGGTTTACCACAGTGCGACGTCATCACACTTCATCAGTGTAACTCCTACGATGATCCTAAATCGTCACAGTTCCCGATATAGAGATCCTGCGATGATCTGGAGGCACTTTCCCCTTTGGAAATTTGTCCATAAAACTAAAAAATAACCATAAAATATGAATGAAATTGTTATAGAAAGAAAGAGGGAAGGAAGAGCACAAACCTCATAGAGACGACTCGAGAAATTGTCCACGAATCACGTAAGAATAATCACTTGAAGATCGGGGAAAAATGAGGGCTTTGACACTAGTTTTGGTGAAATACAATTGGAATGGTAAAAATGAATTTGCTTTTGACTTATTTAACCTATTTTACCATTTTTAACCTAAAATGAAATTATTTTTCACCTATGTTAAAACCTAATGAACATTTTAAAGTGCCAATATTATAGGATATAGGTAGGACGATTGGACTTTTGATATGGATCAACCCTTTTATCGTTTTTTACGTGTTTTTGCAAAATCATTTGATGTAAATATGCTTTTAAGTTTTTTCAGTAAAAAAACGTCGAGCATAGTCTTTGTTCTTTCTCACTCTCGTAAATCTATGAGAGTGTAATTGAGTAAAATTTTATCACCTTTTTGGACTCGTAAAGGCTATATGAAAAAGGAACCCCCTGGAGTCCTCTTTAAGCTCTTTTTGAACTCCCTAAACATGAAAATATTGTCGAGCGATCTTGTTATTTTCATGCCCATTAAAGTATTTGAAAAAAACGTGTTAAGCCCTAATATTGGCTCATTACCCCTTAATTGGGGCATATTATATTAGTAATGTTATTTTATTTATGTCGTCTTTAGGCCATTAGTTGTAATTATACCTTCTAGTCTCCTATATATACCAAGGAGACATTTTCATTTT
>SNQJ01S0000666.1:519648-545669 GCA_010110895.2 Picea sitchensis | reverse complement strand
TATTTTGTGTAGTTTTGATAAAGTTTTGAGGAAAAGTACTAAGTATATGAAAAGTGTGCGAAGGAAAAATGAAATCTAGAGAGCACGCAGTTGAGGCGCATCTAGAAGGAAAGTGTGCAGAGGGAGGAAGGTGCGCAAAAGGAAGACAACACGCAGATCGAAGAATAAAGCTACAAGAAAAAATAAAGGAAATAAAATCATAACAGGAGAATGACAACCCGACATTCCAGAAATAGAAGAACAACAAAAAAATGACATGAAGGCTGAAAAGTAGAAGAAAAACGTCGAACAACTAGTTAACTGATCTGGCCATGCATTGTAATGGGATATTTTTGTGATGAATGGATTAGGGTTTTTAGCCCTAGCTTTTGATATAAATATTTAACGGGTTGGGAGATTAGGGGTTCAGTTGATTGGTTCATCTAGGTATTATTTTGATGAAGTTTGATTATGATAGATTAGTTTATGTTACAGGCTAATTAATACTGAGTCCATAGTTATTGAATGTAACATTCGAAGGTTGAGAGGGATGAATAAAGGAATGATAGAGATATGTTACAGAATCATGTGTGGTCTATGTTTCTGTGTTTGATTGTGAATACTATTTGCATGCAACGTAGAATAGCTTCATTGGATAGTTAAGAATTGTACAATGATTCATGATTGTGACAGTAACAAATATATACAGTAAATTGGAATATGATAAGAATAGGAATCTGAATCATAGGTAAGTTAATAACATGACATAATAGACTTATGTGCATAACATACTAAGGAAGAATGGACCTTAATAGACCCTCTGTAATGTAATGATGTCCCAAAGTGGGGACATTACACACCAAGAGTCTCCTGCACATGAGACACGGCCTCATCCTGGAATGAGTCCATCCTCCAAATCCATATCAAGACCAACACGGTCTCCATCAACTGCCCATGTTGCTGCCATAGTGAGGTACTGCAATACTTCCATGAGACACCCTCAAGTGTTGTTCTCTCCTCAACACTGAAGCTCACTAGAAAATCAAATTGACTTTCCCCTACTAGGATCCACTCACCTCTATCAGTCAATGATATGTTCAACCCTACAATCCTCGGGTCCCATGCTAGTCTCTGCCAAAGATCTCCATGTTAGCAATGCACTACTCTGACCTTGACTGTCTGCTCCCTGTATACATGTTGGATCCCCCACTCTTGGATCCTCAAGCTAAAATACCTGTGGCAATTGGACCTGTTGTACATAAGCTGCATCTGTAAAAGAATCTCGGTGGAAGTAGTACCTGCCCAACCATCTCCATGCTCGATCATGACGATCAAGAGGGAGAATTTGTTTTGCTCCATAGGACAAGTCCTTACAGGCCCACCCAAAACCAACCCAAAGTGGATTATGTGGCTCTCTAGAGAAACCTGGGTCATCATAAGGTGAAATGACCTACTAACAAAATGAACTCTCAGATTCCATGGAAAACTTGGAAGTTTATCACTTCCAATCCCTTCTAACTGCTCCTGTGTCATACTGATCACTATCGAAAGCCCTCCGTGCTCATCCTCTTGAGAATCTGTATCTGTGTCGCCCTCTGGGATGTCTTCTATCCCCTGGCCTATGATGTTCACCATCACACACAAGGTCTCAACTGCCTACCTATGACGATCCGCCCCTATCCTACAATATGTCGTAAAAGTACTCATGTCAGGTGGTCTTGTCCTAACCACTCTCCATGTCCTCAACCATTGTTTATCTCTCCTCATGATGTTGTGTATGATAAAAATTTCGGGAAAGGCTAACAGAGACATCTGTAGCTGACTGTAGGACTGGAAAATATCACATGCTTTGGTCAATCCCAAGGATTCAACCAAAATCTTGTCCACCAGTACCCATGGTACATACTTGCCTGTAATCATCATTGAATCCCAATCATCATCACCACTATGGTTGTTGCTACTGTGAAGGTGATCTCCTAGTACTATGTGCGGCTGCTAGGGAGAGACATATCCATGTTCTACTAAGTGTGTCCTCCCTGCAAGCTAATACACCCCTCTGAATCCCACGGTACATCTTTGGATGTCTCTGTGAGCTATCACTCATCGTTGTATGCTCATGCATACCCATGTAATCCCCTGTATACTCCTGCAGTATCATGGATCCTCAGTGTACTACTGAATCAACCTCTACATGAAGATCAACCACTCCTATAATACAAATGGAAGTGTCTTCAAAACTGCCCCGGGCTCTCGAGTCCTCATGCATATGTGAGTGCTCGATTGTCTCAAAGATCCTCGTGGAGGGTAGCTCCTACACCTCGGGATCATAACTCTACATACACATCAGTGATACTGGGTACTCCTCATGCTCCTCCATCAACTGTTGCTCCTCTTCTAGACCACCAACATCCTCTAGCAATCTGACTGAGTGATATATATGAGTATCCATTAAGATAGATGAAGTGGATCTCTGACGAATCTCCTCAAGAAGTTCCTCTGATCTGGACTCGGATTCTTGAAGGGTTGTCTGTGTGCCTCTCAAGAATCCTCAAGTGCTCTCCAACTCCTAAGTGAGTCTGTCCACATCCAAATCCTGTTCCCTCAAGGCCCTGTGATACATCTCTCCAACCCCCAATAGATAGTCGTTGTCCATCAATAACTATTGGAAGTCGGTCCTCATCAAAGACACTCTCTCCAAGAGAGTATGAAATTCGTCCATGGCAAATCCCCCATCTGAACTATCATGTGTTATCGATGCCCGCCAACAACAATCGACCACCAATGCATGTGTGACATCAAGGCGCCCAGTGGCTACCCTGATCATGTCCTCACTAACTCTCAATTGTCCTGCCAAGTAGCATGACTCCTAATCATAGTCATGTAGAGGTGCTACCTCATACACCTCACTGCTAGTTTCAACCCTGCTAGTGACAACCCTGAAATCCCCAACAATATTCTCTACAAAAGATAAGGCACTAAACTGCCCATTGTCCACTGTGCTACTGGGTCCTCCTGTATTCCACTGCGCACCATCACCAAATGGTGTCTCCCTCTGAATCACATTGTATCTTGTATGAGAAGTTGTAGCCTCCTGTGCACTCACCTTGCTACTATCATCTGTTCCTGGATCCCATAATGATGTGTCCAGACATGTGCTATGGTCATCCTGATCAATAAGGGGTACACCCTCATCACTGCAGGTTGGTCCTGTAAGTAAGTGTCCCATCCAACTGTCAATCCCCATGGTCTGATCAAACATTGGAGTCTTCAAAAGAAATGACCCACTCTCCTCATGATGATATGTGTGTGTAAGGTCTATTGTCTGCACGTCATGTATCTCCTCCTGGATCCGTGGATCCCTATGTCCCTGGTGTGCATCTCTCACATACAGATCCTCTATCATATCTTAAATGACATGGACATCCTCATGTGGCGTGGCTATCATTGGTGTTTGGAAAGATGATAGGTGTGTCATGGTCATCATAGGAAGCTCGTCGGGTCTAGGTGCTAACACGTGTGAATCCCCACTAGTGTCACCACTCTGCTGAGGTGTAAGGTCATCAACAATATGTGATATGACAGCTGAAACACAAGTGTTATCATCCTATCCATCCCATTGTTCCTCCAATGCGCAAGGGCCACTATCCTCCTCAAGCGTGCAAGAATCACTATTCTCTGTGCAAGAGTCACTAGCATCATCGACCTTCTCCAAATAGGCATCTATCGATGCATCCTCACACACCTCATCATCACTGTCATAGATCACCTCAATGATGTGCTTCTTACCCCTACCCCCACATCTATGATCTGGTTCCCAAGGCACTTTGCAACTGTAGCAACGTTGTCTGCTCCTAATGGGTGTAGGAATGCTCTGTTCTTCCTTCAATCTCTCTCCCATTTGTCTAATTCGTTCTTCATTCTGTTGTATGTTGGCTATCAACTCTCATAGGGCTGAGTGCAATTCTTGTCTATCCATCTCTCCCTATGGGAGACCCTCAGGCTAGCAGGAATCTAAGCTATGATACCACTGTAATGTTCCCAAGCCAAGATGCCAGGAACATCACGTTTTGGATGAGTTTTAATTGTTTTCTGGTTGTGGCATTTCGTCAAACACTTTGTTGGATATGGTCTTTTAGTTTAAGCTAGGGTTTATACTGATGATTTTAATGTGTGTTTGCAGCAATAATCAACATAAATATAGCCATGGACATACCTCAACCAAATGCATGATGAACAACACAAGTGATAACTCAAATATCTTAGATATGATATTATTCATAAATAGAAGGAAGCCCCGATACAATGGGTTTGCAGATCTAGTACAATATAGCTAAGAGATCAAACAAAATGAGGATGATCCTCAATCAAGATCAAGAAGAGAAGATACATGCCTCCAAAGACTACCTAGCTACAATATATGGACACAAGATGAGATATGGGTCGTATGAAGTGCCAAACCCCACAACTACATAAGTCATGCCCTGCTGGAGACTGAATACCCTCCACAATTCGACCCTCTTCCTAGAGGCCCCTAAATACTCTGAAAATCATGGGAAATGTAGATTGGGCCAAGGTCACGCATTTGATGAAGTCTCAGGCTAATCTATGAAGAAATGCACCTCCAAATGAACAACCCTCTATTGGACTTGCACCCCACTGGATGACTGAAACCCTAGATAATTCGACCCTCCTCCTGCTTGGCATCAATGGCAAGAAAAACACTCTAGAAACATAGATATGATGTCTAGGAGCAAGATAGGATATATACCTCACTGAATACTGGATTTGAAACCTCCTCATGAGCAGATCTACTTCACAGTTGCGCCCTCCTCTTGGGGAAATCGTCCCACTCTCAATTCAAATCAAACCTCCATAAAAATCCCTTCGAAAGAAACCAAGAATGGCGCTATGGTCCCTGCAAATGAAACTCAGTAACTGGAATCTCCAAAATCCCTTCTCCTTGGCTAGATCAAACTGATCTAGCTCTGTGCCCCCCTTTGTTGGAAACCCTCATTGGTGCGCCCTCTTTCTCTCTGTACCTGTGGATGGTGTAGAACTCTCTTGAAACTGAGTAGATCTGATATAGAATGTTGAAGGGGGAATATTTCACCTCCGTGACCAAGCTTGGATCAGGTTGGGTTGGATCTTTCACCGTTGAGCTGATCTCTAGGGTTTGTTAAGTCAAAACCCTCAAAACCCCCAAGGCATGGACTCACTAGCTAGAAGCAAGATATCAAAACTGATAATCAAAATGAATGAAAGAATAGAGGCCCTTGCCTCTCTTTTATCATTCTTGCTCACCTTGTCCCTCCAAAGTGACTTTTACTTTATTAATTATTAATTAATTAATTAATTAACTCTTTTACCTCTGAAAAGCACCTTATCTCTCCTTGTGGCTTCCCTGATCATTGAAAGTCACTTTTCATCATCCTATCATGTAGTGTTGTTCCTCCCAATTCCAATGAGCTATTACACTAAGAGGATCCTCCAAGTATCATGCCCAATATGACCTCCTTAGTGCATTTAATTAACCTATAGCCCAAAATAACTCAAAATCATGGAAATAGTTGGAATGCAACATAACCCAAGCCAAGCTGTGCGGAATGGATCATAATGATTAAATAAGATGAGAGATGCAATATGGACCCCAAAATACCCCTCAATAGTCCCTGTACTCTCTATAACCTCCATCTAGCTACTCTGGTCATCATAACACTCTGTAATATAATGATGTCTCAAATTGGGGAGATTACAGGGGTAGAGGGAATTTTGGAAGAGGAGGAAGATGACCTATTATATGTTACAACTATAATCAACCTGGACACTTGGCTTGTGACTTCCAGAATCAATGTATGACGTGCACATATTGCAGAGCACTAGATCATTCAACAAAATATTGTCCCCAACTAGTTGCAAAGTGGCATGCCAGAGGAAACCAAAACCCAAATCTGAATCAGAATGTGTCGATGATATCAATTTAAAGATGTAATGAAGAGCCCAAAGTAGTTTTTGTTACACGTGGAAGAGCTAGAACAAGGACTGATAGGACCGATGAAGGAAAAGAAACATAACAATTGGTAATAAAGTCAACAAGGCCCATACTAGCCTTTGATCCTCAACAAGAAAAGAATACATATCATAGAGCAAGGAAAGAAGTATTCAGAACGGATTGGGGAGAATCAACATCTGTGACGCCTCATGAAGAAGATCGCACAATGCTAGAGAAGCCAATGGGGAAGGTGAGCACGCTAACATAATTCTTGAGAAATTGTGTAGAGCTAATCAAAGATGAGGCTATGCTAAGTACATTATACAACATGATTGATCACTGCACAAGAGGAAGGGAAACTCCAGTCGCAGAAAGGATGGTAAATCAGGTACTGCACAGGAAGCGAAGCAATGAAGAATTATGATTCAGTGTGTAGATTGGAGAGTATGATGTGGATAATATTATTTAGACTTAGGTTCTAACCTAAATTTGTTACCTAAGCATACATGGGAGTTGATGGGAAAACCCAAGTTGGTATGGTCTCCTATGAAGAAATACACCAGCATAATAATGGAGCAATTAAACAATAACAATGAACACTCAGTTCAACCTTTCTCATTACCAAAGCATGAATAAATACAATGAGAGAAGATGTTACATGAAATCATATTCTCCTACTATCTCTCAACAATATCTCCAATAATCACTCCATGAATCTCTCAAATATATTTCCTCACCTTAATTATACTTTCTAGACATAAAAAATAACAATAATACTAAAAACAATTACATCTAGAATATGATAAATGAATCATTATTCCAACATTTCTCCCCCATAATGATCATTTGGAAATATTCCAAGATCATCTCTGAATTTGCAAAACTTTTCCGTTGATAGTGCTTTGGTGAAAATATCAGCTACCTGTTCTTTTTTTCTGCAATAATTGATCTCGACCACACCTTGTTGAACCAAATCTCGAACAAAATGATATTGGATATCAATATTCTTAGTCTTCTTATGAAACACTAAATTTTTAGTCATCTGAATAACACTTTGATTATCACATATCAACTGAATAGGTTGTTCCTGTTGCTCATGAAGATCCTCCAAAATTCTTCTCAACAAAACTACTTCACATGTTGTTGTCGCTACTGCTTTATACTTTGCTTCTGTTGTGGAGAGAGAAACTGTATGTTGCTTTTTAGTGCTCCAAGCAACTGTTGTTGAACCCATGTTGAATGAATATTCTGAAGTTGATTTCCTGTCATCCATGCAACCTACCCAATCTGAATCTGTATAACCAATAAGCCTGAAATCTTTTGTAGATCTGTATATCAAACCATAACCAGTTGTACCACGTAGATATCTCAAAATCCTCTTACTTGTTTTCCAATGTATTTCCTTGGGGTTTGACATGAATCTAGATACCATACTCACTGCAAAAGATATATCCGGTCGAGTTGTAGTTAAGTAGATCAAACTTCCAACCAATTGATGATACAAAGTAATACCAACTAATTTGGAGTCATCATGTTCGTATAACTTCAACCCAACTTCTAAAGGAGTTGTTGCTAGCTTGCAACTCATCATTCTGAACTTCTTCAAAATATCCAAAGTATACTTGCCTTGTGACATCAAAATACCATCTTCTTTCTGCTAAACTTCAATTCCCAAGAAATAATGTAACTCTCCAAGATTTTCCATCTCAAACTCAACAATCATGTGTGACTTAAACTTTTGAAATAACTCACCATTGTTCCCTGTGTAGATCAAATCATCAACATAAAGTGAAACAATCAGAATATCTTGACCTGACTGAAGAATATAAAGATTGGGCTCAGATAAACTTTTGATTAAGCCATGATCCTGGAAGTATTTATCAATTCTTGAATACCAAGCCATTGGTGCATGTTTAAGACCATATAAAGCCTTCTTCAACCTATAAACTTTATCTTATTTACCTGGAACTTCAAAACCTTCACGCTGCTCCACATAAATTTCTTCATCCACATAACCATTCAAGAAATCTAACTTAACATCCATTTGAAAAATTGTCCATTTATACTAAGTATCTAACGCAAGAACCATCATGATTGTATCCATCTTTTCCACGGGGGAAAATGTCTCAGTATAGTCAATGTATTCTCTCTGTGCATAACCTTTTGCAACTAAACGATCCTTATACTTATCAATTGTGCCATCTGATTTATACTTAGTTTTATAAACCCATTTAGTACCAATCACCTCTTTACCTTTTGGTAATTTCACCAAATCCCACGTATCATTTCTCACCAAAGAATTCAACTCTGATTCCATAGCTTCATTCCATTCTTTGTTTCTTGATGCTTCTGCATAAGTTTGAGGTTCATCCATCTTCATTACGTGTGTCATAAGGGCATAATTCACAAGATTACTTTGGGATCTAGTAATCCTTCTTTCAAAATTTCTATCTAACATATTGTTTTCTGAATGACTTCTTTCAAACCACTTAGGTTTCTTCTTAACTTCATCTTCCTTTACTGACTTGGAATGTGGTTCACCATCAATATTAACTGTATCTTATTTTAATTTCAATTGTACAAGTTCTGACTGATAAATTCCCTGCTCATCAAATACAACATCTATGTGTATTATTACTTTCTTTGCTTCAGGATCAACTAACCTGTAACTTCTTGTTTCAATACTATAACCAATGAAAATACACTTCACATTTTTATCATCCAATTTGCTTCTCTTTTCCTTTGGAACATGTGCATATGCAATGCAACCAAGCAGTTTCATATGTGCAACACTTGGTTTATGTCTTGACCATGCTTCTTCGAGAGTCAAATTCAACACTGCCTTTATAGGACATCTATTAAGAATGTATATTGATGTGTGTACTTCTTCAGCCCAAAACTCATTACCAAGTGACTTAGCCTTTAACATGCTTCTATCCATCTCAACTGTGGTTCTGTTTTTCCTCTCCGCCACTCCATTCTGTTGAAGAGGGTAGAAATTGGTAAACTCTTGCTTTATACCATTCTTCCTGCAACAATTCAAGAATTCATTTGACCTGTATTCTCCCCCATTATTTGTTCTTAGGGTGAGAATATTGAAACCACTTTGTTTTTCAACCAATGCCTTGAACTCAAGAAAATGAGAAAACACTTTAGATTTCTCCTGCAAAAAATACACCCAAGTCTTCCTTGAAAAATCATCAATGAAAGTGAGAAAATAATGAGCCTTTCCAAAAGACATTGTCTCCATTGGACCACACAAATCTGAATGCACCAACGCTAGATATTCATTAGCCTTCCAAGTTCTATTTGAGAAACTTTCCCTGTGTTGTTTCTCAAAAATACATCCTTCACACACTTCATCATCATTCTCAATATAAGGAAGACCATTTACCATATTCTACTTTCGAAGCAACACTAAACTCTGGAAATTTAAATGTCCCATTCTTAAATGCCAAATCTTGTTGTTCATCTCTTATGTTGCATTCAAACTCTATGAATTACTTGAATCAAAAGAAATCTTGAAAATTCTATCTTCAGTCATTTCTCCTTTTTCCACAACTGCATTATGATTCAACTTATCCATGATTAAACATTCCTTGTTATCAAACACTAACTTATAGTTCTGATCCATCATTTGTCCTATAGAAAGTAGGTTCTTCTTCAATGCTGGTGTCAACAATGTGTCATCAATAAACTTCTTCTTTCCATGCAATGTTTGAATTGCAACTGTGCCTTTCCCTTTAACTTCTGAAACTCTATCATCACCAAATACAACTTTACCAGAATAGTGGTCATTAATTCTAGTAAACAACTCCTCTTGAGATGTCATATGAGTTGAACATCTCAAATCAATATACCATGCTTCACCTTCTTCATTATGTGCCATGAAACTTAATATGAATAGTTTCTCATTTCTGGTTTCTTCTACAACTGTATTAGCACCTTTGTTTTCCATAGCTCTCATTTTTTCATAACAGTTTCTTTCAAGATGACCATATTTATGACAATAATGACATTGTGGGCCTTGTCGTTCTTGAGATCCTTCTCTTCCTCTTCCTCTCCCATGAGAACCATCTTTGCTTTGTCCTATGAATTGATTGGAACTTCCTCTAAACAGACTTGGGCTTCTTCCTCTTCCTCTTCCTCTAAATGCATTTCTTTGATAATTCTGTGATTGTTGTGGATTTCTATTATAATTCTGATTTTGACATTGATTTCTACCTCTTCCTCTTCCTCTATGCCTTGTAGAAAAAACATGCTCCACTTCTCCAGTTGGTTTATTTTCTTCAATAGTAAGCAAAAATCCACTTAATTCATCAATCTTCATTGTATTTAAATCTTTGGAAACCATAATACTAATGTTGACCATCCAAAACTTGGGCAAAACACTTCTTAAAATCTTCTCAATTAGTCTCCTTTTCTGGAACATCTTTACCTAAGGACCTCATCTTATTAACAAGATCTTTCATCTTTGTGATGTAATCATGAATATATTCATTACTTTGCATGTTGGCATTTTCAAAATTTCTCCTTAGTGTTTGCAATTTAGCTACAACCACACCTTCACATGTATTCTTTAAAATATCCCAAGCTTGCTTAGATGATTCTGCAGCATTAATTCTTGTAAATATAGACTCTTCAACTACGCTCTGTATAAGTGAAAGTGCTTCATTATCTTTCTTAATAATTTCCTTTAAAGATTTCTTGTCATTATCACTTAATGTTTTGAATTCATCAACATAATGCATAGTATATCCATTAATTACAAGCTCCCATAAATCTTTAGTGATGAATATAGGTTGCATGTGTTTGCTCCAATAGAAATAATTTGTGCCAACAAGTTTAGGCAGCATAATATTGCTTGTCGCCATGAAGAATAAATAAGAATGAGAGAAAGAATAAGAGAGAATACACAAAAGCAACACAAAGTGTCCTACTTCGCCGGGGACGAGAACCTCGAGACTCAACCACCACCAAAAAAATAATTATTTTATTAATATTTGAATACAATGAAGAGCTAAAAGCTCAATTCTTCCAAAGGATTACAATCAACACTTCTTATATCTCCCTTCACTAACAAAAAATTACATTTATTCTCTCATAAACATAGAGCACTAATTCTCTTTGTTGGCCACCAAATGAATAAAAAAATTACAACCCTTGCCTTTTACACTTTGAAAAATAATAACAATCAAGGATTATGTTCTTTAAGTAATTGAGTAAATGAAGGCCTGTCAAAGAAGGCCAGATAGGAAAACGATACCAGATAGCCACGCGATCGTTGCTCGATGCACTCGCTGCTCTGGGTTTGGTTTCAATGCATGAACCATGTCAGGAAACTTCATACCATCATGAACAAAGAAAACAAGAAAATTATTTCCAACAAGATCGAAGTTCCCCTCTCTAGTGTAGAATTTCACAGCGAAACTGTGAGGATCTCGTAGAGTTTCAGGACTCCCACGCTCATGGATAACAATTGAGAAACACATGATCAATGGGTTTTGTACACCCGACGCCCGAAGGAAATCAGTGCAAGGAAGATGAGAATAGTCATGCGTCACTTCAAAAAAAAAAAAACTTTCACCACATCAACTGGAAATTTTTGAAAAGCACGAGGACGATTGCTTCTATCGCCACATCAATTGGGAGTTTCTTAGAACAGGTCGATACACTTATATCGCCACATCTTGGAGTCTGTATGCTTCTATTTGCGTGGAGTTTCTTGGAGTCTGTATGCTTTTTATCTGCGTGGAATTGCTTGGAGTCTGTACGCTCGGAGTCTGTACACTTCTATATATTTCTCTCATAGATATGGCACCAGACCGTCCGTCCAATCCATAGGTTTCTTCCAGACTGAATTCCTCTGGAGAAATGGTTCGTTTTCAACATTACTGTTGATAGTGCGGATATTCAACATGCCCACATTGTCCGTAGCTCCTTTTTCAACAACACACAAACACTCCACGAATCACACCAGTCTGTAGTGCCATCACTTGCACTCACTGGCCATACCATCACTTGCACTCTCTCCAAAGGAGGCTATTATTCTTCACGCAACAGTAACAAATATCCACACTCCAATAAACATTCACACAAAAATCTCACACTACAAATCGCTCTGATACCAAATGAAGAAATACACCAACATAATAATGGAGCAATTAAACAATAATAATGGACACTCAACTCAACCTTTCTCATTACCAAAGCATGAATAAATACAATGAGAGAAGATGTTACAGGAAACCATTTTCTCCTACAATCTCTCCAATAATCACTCCATGAATCTCTCAAATATATTTCCTCACCTTAATTATAATTTCTAGACATAACAAATAACAATAATACTAAAAACAATTACATCTACAATATGATAAATGAATTATTATTCCAACATTTTGTTCAGCTCAGATTAGCAAATCAAAACAAAATAGTCTCTATTGGTCGGTTGGAAGGAGTATCTATGAACATAGATGGGGTGCATAGTGTAGAATACTTTGAAGTTATTGAGATTGTGGATGACAACCAACCATATCCAACACTGATGGGACTGGAATGGGATTCAAGCGATCATCAACTTGAAGAGGAGGGAGATGATTTTTGAAGTTGGATATTTGAACGTTACGATACTCGTAGACCCATCAAAAGGACAAAGATACATAGAACCAACAAGAGGGAATGACATTGACAATTTATATAACATGACTACGTTGATGGAGGATTATGTCAACTCGACAACAGATGGTGCGTTGAGTCGGCGAAGTGTCAGTTCATGTGCGTAAGATTCTGAAGCAAGTATAGAGCATTGGCAATAGAGAATGCATGAAGTGTCAACCAGACGGTGTGCGCGGATGACTCGATTCGTCCTCTGGATTGGAACATAGCTATGTAACCTACCCAGGCATGATGGATTAACTGATATAAGTATGTTTGTAAAAACATTTGAGTTGTAGGTACCTTAACAACAAAGGTTGTTAGCACTGGATGAGGTATTAAAAGCGACTCCAACCAGATGGTGGGCTACACATATAGAGAGAATGAAATACTGGCTACAATGAAATAGACTAATGCAAATAAGGTTTCACACTGTGGGAGAAAACATTGTCCATAAATATACATGGGAGAGTGACCCAACGGGTCATGTGGAACAATGCAGGGCTTTGTGGGGTTTAGTATTAGCGGTAGAATGGACACACATATTTATACACACACTAGGCACAATTCCGAAGAATTGGTACTTGGAGTTGGAAATGCATAGGGAGACAAAAATATGGGAATAACTGATCCATAGGTTCAAAATCATGTTTACCTTTGAATATGAATCTCCATCCATAGATGCAGTGCTATAGGAGATTCGGGTGAAGACATTCTTGAAAAAATAGACGATGGAGGTGATACTAGTATGGAGTGAGCACAAAGCTAAGATGATTGTACATAAGCTACTGGAATGATATAATGTCACCAAGGAAGATTATGATGAAGAGGATCTTAGGAATGCACATATATCTAAGACAGAAGGGGAACGAGCCATAAAAGGGCCAAAGCTCGAATCTGCCGCATATACACAACTGATAAAGATGCGTAAGTTAAACATTGGGACAATAGAGCATCCCAAGTTCGCACAAATAGGGGAATATTGGAGTGAGGATATAGTTGACAAGATTGCAGACTTACTGCATGAATACCAAGACTTATTTCCAATGAATTTTTTCAGAAATGAAGGGAATAGCAAGAGACCTGAGCGAGATGAAGATCCCACTAAAACCAAGATCTAAGTCAATGCGCTAGAGGCATTACATGATAAATACAAGGTATAAGGAGAAGGCAAAAGTTGAAATAGATAGGATGTTGGATGCATGAATCATTGAACCAGTAGAAGAATCTGAGTGGATCAGTCTGATGGTGGTGCAGGAAAATAAGACAGATGGAATTAGGATCTGTGTAGATCTAAGGAATTTAAACGAGGCATGCTTACATGACCCATTTCCAACACCATTCACATATGAGGTACTGGAGAACATGGGAGACCAGGAAACTTACTCTTTTATAGATGGATTCTTCGAGTACCATCAGATAAGAATCACGCAGGAGGATCGACACAATACCACTTTTGCAATGGAATGGGGAAGTTATTAGTACATTGTTATGCCCTTTGGATTGAAGAATGCCCTTGCGATGTTTACAAGGGTAGTAGTTGCAACATTCAAGGAGTTCATCCATAAGTTCCTAGAAGTCTACTTGGATGATTGGATGGTGTACAGTCTACTGAAGGATCATATAGAAGTTCTTAGACTTATGCTGGATCGCTGTAGGCAGTGTCATATTTCGCAAAACTTGAAGAAGTGCATTTTTTGTGCACCATTTGGAATTTTGTTAGGACATGTCATGTGAAAACAAGGACTATTGGTAGACCCAACTAATATTGCAGTCATTTTGGAGCTAGAACCATCTACATCAGTCAGACAACTGAGGGCGATGTTGGTTCATATAGGTTATTAAAGGAAATTCATCAACGGATATGCATATATCACAATGCTGATGGAGAAGTTAGTAAAGAATGAAGCGAAGTTTCAATGGAATGAAGACTGTTAGAAGGGATTGGACACCCTGAAACAAAAGTTGGTGTCTGGGCCGATTTTAACTTTTCTGGATTGGAACAAGGAGTTTCATGTACACGTGGACGCATTGTCCATAGCATTGGGAACAATTATATCTCAGCCAAGGGAAGAATACATAGATCACCCAATTGCTTTTGCAAGTAGGAAGTTGTCTATAGCATAGAATAACTACACAACCATGGAATGAGAAGGATTGGGCAATGGTATATGCACTATAGAAATTCAAGCATTATTTATTGGGGTCTCACTTTAAGATGTATACAAACCATTATGCATTAAAATACTTAGTCAACAAGCCAGTGTCGGGGCGAAGAATATGCAGGTGGCTCTTATTATTTCAGGAATATGACTTTGAAGTCATAGTGAAACCATGGAAGTTGAATGCAGGACCATATCATCTATCACACATATTGTTAGGGGAATATGTAGGAAATTTAGATGACAGCTTCCCAGATGCGCAATTATTTGCAATAAGGATGGTTGATGATTATTTCTCAGACATCATATAGTTTCTCAACACAAGCATGTATCCATTCGATATGATTGTAGCACATAAGAAACAACTAGTAGTGAAAGAAATAGATTATCAGTTGATTGCAGGGAATTTATACAAGATGGGTAAAGATGGAATAATGAGACGTTGTGTGATAGAGCACGAAAGGACGGTAATACTTGAAGAAACAGAAGATGCAATTTTTGGAGGACATTACGTAGGGCGAGAAACTGCACAAAAGATTTTGTGCGCAGGACTTTGGTGGCCGACACTTGACAAGGATGCGAAGGAATACTGTCATTCATGCGATGTATGCCAATGAGTGGGAAAGCCATCTAGGAAGGATGAAATGCCTTTGAATCCATAGGTTATGTTGCAAGCATTTGAGAAATGGACCATAGACTTTGTGGGGCCAATCAATCCATAAGCAAGAAGATCGAGGGCAAGTTCTATCATTACTGTGACAAATTATTTGACAAGATGGGTAGAAGCAGCCCAGTTACATACTGTATTGTGGAAACTATTGTGTGGTTTCTGTTCAAAAATATAGTCACAAGGTTTGGATGTCTGTGCATATTACTTAGTCATCAAGGGACACACTTTCTAAATAAGACAATTGCAACATTGGCTAAGAAGTTCCAGAATCATCACCAAAAGAGTACCCGCTATCAACCTCAAGCTAATGGAACCATGGAAGCTTTTAATAAGATCTTGGAGAATGCCTTGACAAAGATTTGCAATGTAGGGAGAGATGATTGGGACTTAAGAGTTCCTGCAGTATTATAGGCTTACATGACTACAAGAAAGACGTTGACATGTCAGACCCCTTTCAAGTTAGTCTACGGGAAATAATTTGTAATGCCAATGGAGTTTATTCTGCCTAGCCTGCACATTGCAACAATTACAGAGCTATCAAATACTGGTGCAATAGAGGAGAGGTTGGCACAATTAGTACAACTTGAGGAGGATCAGTTTGTCGCATGATTCCATCAACAAGTTTAGAAATCCAGAGAGAAGGCATGGCATGATCGACACATTAAACATAAGAAGTTTCAAGTTGGAGATTTGGTACTACTCTATGACAACAAGTATATGCAATATCCAGGGAAATTTTGAATGCACTGGTTAGGACCTTATGTGATCCTGCAACTACTAATAGAGACATGTGTTGCGTGGTTGGAAACCTTGAATGGAGATGTATTGGAAGGAATGGTGAGTGGAAGTCGATTGAAACTCTATAGAGATGATTGATAGGCTGCACAGTAATTTGGGTTGCGTCGGAACACATGTATTATAGTAGTTCTATCAGGAAAAAAAAAGAGCGTTCAAATCCTAAGGCATAAGAAGGCCCACAAAACAAATTGTCATCACACATCAACATAGAACTGCGCCAAACTAGGAGATGAGACAGTTGGGAAATGACAAGACCATTATAAGCATTAAAACACGTAAATGATGGTTACACAACAGGTGTGATAGGTCATAAAAGCATCGTATAAGCCTTAAATGGGAAAAGTCATCGAAAATCTTGACAGATTAGTCGTACGAGGGATAAATCACACGATGGATTTAGTAATAAAGAAGCATTTAGTTAGTCAACTCATCAACTATGAGGTTGGATTGGAGAAGTTAGTTGAGGGAGGATGAGACTAGTACAGTTGGATCGAAATCACAAAAATAGGAGGAAATCGTTAAGTCTAAACCATTGTTACATGCGTCCAGGAGAAAACAGAGCGAACCCGAGTGACTTGGAGAATAGAGTCGAGCCATCAAAACCAAGCTACAACGACCCACCAAGAGACGTAGAGTTAAGTACATGCACCAATCATAGGAAACAAATGGCATCGTCGAGAGTTGGAGGACCGTCTGCAACAATGAAAAAACAATCTAAACAAAAAAGCAGTATCACTGGAGGTCGAGGAGGTAGTCAAAGCTTTGACTTCAACGATACCAGTAGAGTTTCACAGAGACTACTTACCACCAAGGGTGGATAATGCACCACAAATAAATCTACCAGTCAATGCAAAGTACTCATTGTTGGTCACACTAGTTCCGGTTGGTGTGAGCAGTGATGAAGATATGCTCGAGAAGATTTCCAACCTCAATTTTATGGATCATGATATCACAAATACACATGAATTCCATGAGTTGGCTGGGGATCGGTATTTGTGCATGAGGACTGTGCCAGAGATGGGAGAAATCCTGGTTGAGCCACAAGAGTGGACGTCAGTGTTGCAGAAGGCATGAATATTGAACTTATTCGACATTCGACATTTCAGATGGAGTACATAGATCAATGCATCTGTGAAGGTATTATTAAGTTGTGTTCATGGGGAAAACTCTGGCTCGATCCCCCAATATAGATTGTTACTACATTGATTGCACGTATTACAAGATTGCCCAATTATAGGAGAAGTATGACACAACACATCAACAAAAGAAGGAATTTGAAGGAAAAGTAGAAGAGGCTTTGAAGAACAGAGATGAGGCCGAGGAGAGAGAGAATACACCATTAAAGGAAAAGGACGAGGCAAAGAGCATGGCAAAGAAAACCCAAGCAGTGGTCCAAAAGTTGTATAAAGCAATTCCAGAAGTTCCCCTAGTAGTCAAAGTGACTATGGAGGAACAAGTGCAAATGCTCGGTGAAGTTATTAAGGGCTTCCGATCATAGATAGAAGATTTAAAGCTAAGGAGCATGCTACGATCGCCACCATAGGTGTGCGAAGGCAGAACGAGAACGAAAACCACAATAGTTGCTAATATCAAGAAAATTGAGGCCGATTGCATGAAACTGTGCGAGGAGAACGCACAAGTGTGGACAAAGTTGATAGAAGACCCACAGATGAAGGTCGTAGAGGCCAAGCTAAGAGAGGCACAAGAACAAGAACAACAAGAACCAGAAAGGGCAGCTACACTACCACCGGTAGCGCACAAGTTAGTCATTTTGGCTCAATGATAGACACAGGAAGAAGTGGAGAAAATGAGGGGTTAACAAAAGATCCTGCAATAGAGACTGGGACCACTGCAAGAAGAGGCAATGTGGTTAATTGAAGAGTTGGCTACAGTGCAGGGTAGGGTCAAGCAAGCAACAATGGAAGCGGAGGGAAAACTTACAAACTTGATCTCGCAAGGAGCAGAGGAAATAAAAACAACAGAGGCCGAAATCATCAAAGATGTAGAGGGGGCAAAGACAACCTCTCAAAACTTCATCTCAGCATGGAAGAGCAGGAAACATGCCTGAGTGGCTTGGGACGAGCCACAGGTGAGTGTTAGGGGCCTGTTGGAAACGTAGTCTTGAAAGTAGTTTGTGCAGTTTTGATAAAGTTTTGAGGAAAAATCCTAAGTATATGAAGGGTGCGTGGAGGAAAAAGGAAAGCTAGAGAGCACACAACTAAGGCGCATTCAGCAAGAAAGTGCACATAGGGAGGAAAGTGCACAAAAGGAAGATAACGCACAACTCAAAGAATAAAGCTACACGAATAAAGAAAGGAAATAAAAGCATAATAGGAGAATGACAACCCAACATTCCAAAACTAGAAGAACAATAGAAAATCAACATGAACGATGAAAAGAAAAAGAAAGGCATCGAACAACCAGTTAACTAAGTTGGCCATGCATTGTAATGAGATATTTTTTGGATGAATAGATTAGCATTTTTAGCCCTAGCTTTTGATATAAGTATGTAACAGGTTGGAAGATTAGGGGTTCAGTTGGTTGGTTCAACTAGGTATTATTCTGATGAAGTTTTATTATGATAGATTAGTTTATGTTACAGGCTGATTGATACTGAATCCATAGTTATTGAATGTAATAGTCGAAGGTTGAGAAGGATGAATAAAGGAATGATAGAGAGGTGTTACAGAATCCTGTGTGGTCTATGTTTTTGTGTTTGATTACGAATACTATTTTCATGCAACACTGAATAACTTCATTGGATAGTTAAGAATGGTACAATGATTCAAGATTGTGACAATAACAAATATATACAGTAAATTGGAATATGATAAGTATAGGAATTTGAATCATAGGTAAGTTAATAACATGACATAACAGAATTATGCGCATAACATATTAAGGAATATTGAACTGAATGTTAGCCTCCCATTCCCTTACCACTTCAAAATCCTGGTTCTTGCAGTCCCCATAGATACCTCGGGCGAGACTTCATCTGCGCAAGCAGGTGATGCCGAAAGGGCCGATGTCTGGTGGGTTTTTTTGGTCTTAGATAAACTGATCCTTGGGTCTTACTACCCACACACAAAATGACACTAACAAGGTGATGTCCTAGGCCTCCAAAGGACAACATCCAAGTGCAAAGGGATGTGATGTCATCCTCGAATGTTGTTGTCAAAATGAGTCCAAAGGTAATGTCCTCTATCCTTTGCACACAAAGGATCTGGGGTGCTTTTCCCAGCCTGTTGGGTATGGTGTCCATCCTAGGTGTTTTTAATCCCCCATGAAGGTCAAAATGGCACAATTCCTCCATGGATAGCTTTCACCAACCAAGGTCCTGCAAAGACAACCAAGTATGCCCTCCAAGGGTCCACAAGTGACATGTATCGTGCCAAGTAAGTCACATTTAATAAAAGAACCACCCAAACATGTGCATTAAATCCCCCCTTTTCAAACTAAACAGATTCTCAAAGACCTTATAAAATTTTCCAAATTTAAGTATGGGAGGGTTGTCATGGAGCCTTATTGGGTAGGCCAATCCCAAGTCAAGGAGTGTTTCCCAAGAAAACAATCTCTAAGTCATGTAGTGAATACGAGGTGGATGGGGGTATGAATTTTGAGCATGGGGTTCTTGACATATCAAGGGATCATATTGTCTCATTTATGGGTGCCTTTATGGAGGGTGTGTTGCATCCCTCGTTTGCAATGCAACCTTTTTCCAAGCCCTCTTATTTTCCATTAATTTATTCTGGTTCGAACATTGAGTGTTATGTGCAATGGAAAGTAAAGAGCATTGCAATTCCACTTGAAGTTAGGAACATATTGAGTGCCACATGCACTGGAAATTAAAAGACACCACAAATGCATTCCCGCAACAAGCAGGGCATTTATTAATTATGTGTTTTTTTTAAGGTCCTTGATTTTTTATGGGGAAGTGTTTCATTTATCTCAGGACCTTAGCCTGAGCATCTAGAGGGATAATTTATGGCTTTTAACCTTTTCCAACTACAACACCTCTGGGCCTTCAACCCCTTCTTCCCATGAAATGAGGTACAAGCCCTTCTTGGGGTCGATGAGCCCAAAGACCCAAAACATGAGGAAACAAAGGGAAGGAATTGTGAAAAGTGGTGAGTATGGATGGGAATAGTATGATGACCCTTCAAGGAGACCCCCCAGTAGCAACCCTTTCCCCGTGGGTGACCCACTTACTAGGAAACCGTGTCAACCACCAAGGTGAAATAATGAAAAATGTATAATTTCCAAGAAAACATTTTCATAATCAAGAAATGACTCTTTGCAACATGCTCAAATGCTTCAATTATTAAAGTGACACTTACCATGAGACCGGACTTGTTGCCTCATGAAGCAAGGCATGTTGTGATCTGGGGACCAAATTGGTGTGGTGGATGCTGCTATGTTGTTGTCGATGAATGGGATGTGTGGTGGAGAGGAGGGGCTCTGTCTTCTCAACGTGGGCTCAGTTGGTCATCTGGCTTTCAACGCTCCATGTCTTCAACCCGCGGGCCTCGAGACATCATCCCCTTAGTTACCCCTAGCTTGGGGGGGTAACATAACCTCACAATGGAGAAAACCTCTTGAATTTACAATGAAAATAGTGGTTATCTTTGATAGGGTCAAAATAATAAAATATGATTATTTGACCAAATCAAGTTTAACCATTACTTGATCATTTTGGTTTTTTGGATAATTTCAAGTGGAAAAAGTCATAAAAGTGTTTTATAACTTTTATTAAATGAATATAACTTTAGGAAAAATGGTTTCCTAAGTTATTGTAGTGGAAATGATGGAAAAAATGGGTGTAAACATGGGATAACATGCTATACATTGTGTATTTCGATAAGCCTAGCAATTTGGTCTATGATAACACATGTGATGCTCTGATGACCTGATTCATTAGTAGACAATTGTTATTATGGGAATTTATTTGTATGTACCAAGGGAATTTATTTTGTATGGTTTCCTAAGTTATTGTAGTGGAAATGATGGAAAAAATGGGTGTAAACATGGGATAACATACTATACATTGTGTATTTCGGTAAGCCTAACAATTTGGTCTATGATAACACATGCGAGGCTTTGATGACCTTATTCATTAGCAAACAATTTTTATCATGGGGATTTATTTTGTATGTACCAAGTAGTCTTATCCCCAAGGTGAAATATTATGTGGTCTATTTGGATGAAATATCATGATTCATCCCAGAACTTTAGAAATATTGAGCATTGTCCTTAATTTTCATCTTGGGTGTAGAATTTCCCCTAAATGTTGCATACAAAGGTTGATGGGCACAACCTTTTCTTCTAAATTTTCATGTAGGGAAAAGGAAAAGTCTAGAACCCACTCTCACTCCACTTTGACCAGTTTTGAAGTGCCCAAAGCATGGAAACATTGGGATTATTCTATACTGTGGACCCTTTCTTCATGTGAAAACGATAAAAGGATCACTAAATCTACAAAAATGCCTCTTCCACATGGGAGTGAAATCCTTTTAGATTGGACTTGAGAGTGGAGAGAAATTGGATAGGTTTTCCTCTCACACAAAGGAATGCCCAATTTGAACCTTTGTATCCAATTTCCCAATTTGTTTGTGGAGATTTTAGGAGAACCTCACTATAGGATTGTTGAAAGACATATTTGAACACCATTGGGCATGAGAGAGCATTGAAGAGGACTGATTTGAAGGAGAAAGGATTTAGAGTCATCTGAACACTAAATTTTAAGGACGCGTGATGTAATATTTTCTACATTAATAAAATCTCCTTTCTTACTCTTCTTTGTCTTTACTTGTTATCAATTTAATTGCATCTATTAAATGTTTTGCTTTCCTTCATTGAACTAATCAAATAGAGAAAGAAGGGTTTTCACTTAGCTTTCTGAGTTAGATTAGGATTTTGTTACCTCTAGAGTAGGAAGGTGGTTTTGCTTGTCTCATGTGCAGGATTATTGGAGCTATACCTCCTTCTCTAGCTCATCCATTCAACAATGGAAGATCCATTAAGGAGCAGAAATTATGTAGGTTCCATTTTCCCTTCTATACTGACACCCTAATTGTTTCTTATTTGCTTGACTTAGAGAACTGAAACTTGTTTTGTTTACACTAACCTTCCAATCAACTAGTGGGGATCAAGTAGTTCACCCATATGAAAAATCACATGAATAGATACCATCATGTATGTAGCATAATAAATTAGTATAATACATTTCACAAATATGTCATAACAATTATATTTTAATATCCATTTTGTTAAGTCATTATAGAGAGATACACATTCAAATTTACATATAATATTCAATATTAAAATTTACATACAATATTCAAAAAATTTATGAGGAATTATCACTAAAACTCATTAATTATTCACTACAAAATAAATGTATTATTCAATATTTATAAGAGGCTATCACTAAAAACTAAAACTTATTATAAAAAAAAAAAATAATAAATACATTGTCCAATATTTATCCAAAGGTTATCACCAAAACACCCTATCACATATTCAAACTACATAATGAATTCAAATCTGACATACAATTTTACATTTGTTCAAATACCAACAAGAAAACTATAATGGTTATATATTTATACAACCATTGGACAATATAATCTCATATTAGTTTTATACTTAGGATTTTATATTTAAAATAAAATTTTGTGTGAAGAAGTTATATACCTTACTATAAAATCATTATGAATGAAAATTAACATGAATGATCCTAAATAGTTTTGAACCCACAACATGGCAGACAGATTTGGCCGGTCAACATCTATAAACGCTTCAAACCCACAACATGCAACAATAAATAGTTCGAACCTTCAACATGCAAGCAAAGGATATCAGATTTTACTCAGCTGATACTCGAATCGGAGGATCCTCCCACTCACTGTGCAGAGAAGGAGCAAGAGAATTATAGGTTTGTTGATCTTGATTGGACTGAGGTTGAGCCTGAGGTTTCCTTGTAAAAAAAGGACGATCATTGGGATGAAGAAAGAAACGAGAGTAGAGGTGCAGAGAGATGGTGCTTGGATGGAAGCAATCGTTGTCGTCGCATATGCTCTCGGGCGATGGCGTCGTTACAAGGTACGCTACAACGACCACCACCACGACGGGCAGCCATTGACAGAAGAAGATGTTCCCTTTACCCGAGTCAGACCCATTCCTCCTCATACGCCCCACAATTACAATTACTCCATCTTGGACGCAGTTGAAGTTTCTGACAAAGGTTGCTGGTGGCAGGGCATCATCACCCAAGTTATGTTCACTAATTCTGAGCTTTTCCTGATCTATCTTCGTCACAGTGGCGTACACAAAGTGTATCACTACTCCAAATTAAGACCTGCTCAAGAATGGCTCAAAGGAAAATGGTCCCATCTGCCCTCACAGGTAACCCATTTCCTGTATTTTTTGTTTTTATTTACAATATTTGCTCTCTGGTTACTGCCCTAGGGGAGCTTGAGAGGCCAATATCAGTAAGGTTACGGTCTTCCCTCTCTGTAGAGGTGAATTGATGAACTTTTACCAATAACTCATTTTCTTGACTTATTTGGAAGTAATTTTGTTTATTGATATGGTGATTAGCATATTTATATATTTATGTCGTTTTTCATCACCGATTTATTACAATTTGAGGGCATGGAGTTACATTTAATTAAGCCTCAAAATCAAAAGTTAGAATATTATGCACTCATTTTCCAGGGTTTTCAGATAAATTTGAAATCCTTAACATGTAAGTGCTTTTTGTTTGAGTTGAGCTAGGGCTCTAGAAGGTGACACAGATGTAATTGTCCATTCTTATTGTAGATTAGGTTTTATTTTTATCCATTTACATGGATGGACATCTAGTAGACAAGTAGGGTTAGTTGTCCTTACTACATTTTAGATCGTTGTATACTTAACATATGCATTACTCCCTATATTGCCAACTAGGGTTAGCTGTACTCCCTTGAATTAGCAGTTCTTTTGGTTTTGAGTTGAGCTAGGATTCTAGAAGATGATAATATCAATATGTAATTGTTCATTCTTTCTGTAGATTAATATTTATTTTAATGCATCTACACAGATGAACATCTAATAGATAAGTAGGGCTGGCTGTACTTTCTTATATTATAAGTTATTTTTGTTTGGAGTTGGCCTAGGGCTTTAGAAGATGACACAGATCTAATTGTCATTCTTACTGTAGATTAGGATTTTTTTCACTCCATGGATGGACATCTAATAAACAAGTAGGGTTGGCTGTTGTATATTTAACATAGGCATTACTCCTTGCATTGCTATGTGAAAATTAGCAACTTCCGAGGCATAGGAGAGATCCCCTGTTAAATTGCATAGGTTTTAACTGACTAAATTTTTTTTGTAGTTTTGCTAATTCTATGGAAAATTTCATTGATAAACTTGTATCAGTAGGTTATTTTTATTTTTTTAGTGAACTTGGGGGAGCCCGAGTCTTTGAATAATGGAATGGCTAATCTATTCTTTTCCTTTTCTTGTAGCTAACAAGCAATATCATATATGAACGAAAATATCCCATAGCTGCAGATAGTGGGATAACTTCTATAGCATCGTCTCCTTGGGATGTGCAAGCTAATGCACAATCTCAAAGGCAGTTTGAAGAACAAGAAGTAGAGAAGCAGAGAAGGCACTGTGATGGGATAGAAAACAGGGCAACATTAAACGTTGAAGAATGCTCTATTCAAGCTATTAGAAATAGCGATTCAAGAAGGCCCAAGACTTTTAATCATGGAAGTGCAATATCAAAGAATGCTGTAGCCGTATCTCAGGAGGAGAGTATTAATGTGGAAGGAAATCAGAGAAGGAATTCACTTGCTCCTCTTTCGAAAGGAGTCAAAAGAGTGTATGTTCATGATGGCCGAAACGATAGAATGTATGGAGGTATTCAAGATACACCAGGTAACGATATCAAAAGATTTAAACATACAAAGCCAAAAACGGCCACGGAGAAGATTCAAATAAGAGTCTTAAAAAACATTGAGACTTCTGCTGGAAGCTTTACTGGGAATGCAACACTCGGTTATTCTAGAACCGAGCTTGACAGCAAGCCTCGGAGGAACAATCCTTTGAACGTGGTGGCAAAGCAAAGGCTACAAACACATGAGAGAGAGTTACTCGCATATCGTTTGGTGTTAAAGGCCTTTTATGCTCAAACTTACTTAACCTGGGAACGTAACAACTTGTTGACCAGTCTCCGTCAGGAATTGCATATTACCAGTGATGAATACACTGATGAGTTGAAAAAACTTATTTCTGATTCCTAATGTCCAATATTTCCATCTTGTAAAAATGTATTTTATGCAAAACAAAATATTTTTAGGGCTTTGGTGAAAACACTTGCCCTATTGAACTATTGTTCAGTACTAACACTGAGTACGGTGCTATTGAATTGGTCCTCATATCAACATGCTCATGAGGGTACAACTGTTCAAAAATTCATGTCTGGTAAATGCTAACTGCTATACTGTAATTTCAAATTTGTGTTTGATATTATTTGCTGCTTCGTCGTTTTGGTTTCAGCAGATTCTATATGAAATAAAGGGTTGAGATACCGTTTTACTTCTTTTAACTAATATTATGTTCTTCATTAAGTTAATAGCATTTTGATAATGCATATGTGCACATTGAGCAATAATCCTGTCATATATTGGTCATTTTCGGCAGGATATATTATCAGTGCCTTTAAATTTGAAGTCTTTGTTTGGCTCTTTATTTATCATGATTTCCAGATGTCAAG
>SNQJ01S0000666.1:498631-518908 GCA_010110895.2 Picea sitchensis | reverse complement strand
ATATAATGCCGGGGGAATTGGCAACTCGCGGTTCTCGTACTCGCATGATACGTGGTCGATACCTGTCTGCTACCCATATACCTCCAGGTGCGCCACACATCCCGCAAGCATGGAACACAGATAAAGTGGGGTGAGAATCGAACTTGAGACCTCCTTTACACAATTCCTTCCATTTACACGGCACATGCCAATCGGTCTACACCCATGCGGGCCAGTTCTAGTATATATTAATAGGCATACAGCTTCAATAAACGTTTCAATGGTCCTGTGACCATGTATGATAACTGTCCTTTTGGTAATTTTAGCTGCAACATGTCTTTCTGATCAATAGGTCATTTTTTCCATTTAAGTGGCAGTAATTCAAAATGTTTTATTCTAGTTGTTTTTCTTCTAAATTTTCCAAGCAGGCTTTTGCAACACTATCAGAATTTCTTGAGCTGAATTGTAAAGCTTATGCGTCACTATTATATTGTCATGTTTTTTAAGAATTTCTTAAGCTGAAACGTAGAGCCTATGCATGACTATTATTGCCATCATAACTGTGAGAGGGAAAGTGAGAACTACCTGAAAAAGTAATCAACTAGTGTTTTATTCTCTTACCACAATCATGGAATAACACCCCAGGTCCCTAACTACTGTGAGGGTGCAACTTGGTGTCAAAATTTTGTGAATGCGTTTTATGTTACGCTAACAATAAACATCAATAACTGGCAATAAAATGACAAAGAAATCTGTGTTTTCAAATGTAAAAGGAAGTATTGAAGTCATGCCCACAACAAAATAAAATCAAGACACAAATAGAATTAATACAGATCACACATAAAATCAATGGAAATGTCAGGAGAGATGCCATGCTTTGGAATCTGTGCTACTCAAATGAGGAAATATTTATATCATCAGATGTCAGAGAATGGGTGATGAAGCCTCTTATCAGAATCTTTGTCAGAATCAATCCGCTCCAATGGTGACTCTTCAAGGGTTGACCTAAGGCATTCAAAACTGAGGATAGCCAGGTAGAAACACCAACTTGAAAGTGCAGCAGAAATTGTTGATATGGCTCAATGTATGGTGTTGTATTACTAAATGCACAAGACTTCCCTAGGAAAGGATCTCTATGAACATGGACATGGCATTGATGGACCTACATGTTGAGATTCACAAGACAGATCTTGTGGAACAAACCTGCAAATTTCTAATCCAGAAAAGATAAATATGCAGCATTAAAAGAGCAGTAGAACAACACTAGTGTGCTAGAGAGAGAGAGCATTATTGCACTAGAGAGTGAGGGTAAGTGTGGTTAAATAGAGTGAGCCATAGAGCACTATTGCACTAGAGTGTGAGAGTAAGTGTGCTTAAATAGAATGAGCAATAGCCATAACCATAAGAGAGCATAGGGGAGAAGAACTATAACACAATAACCTGCAAAAGAGAGCAAAACAGAGAAGGTGCCCTTAGGCAAACATTTTTTTGAATGAATCACTTGAATAAGGAATGTAAATGAGGACAGGTGTATTTATACACCATCCAAAGAGTTGAGGTGCTAGCCGCAAGAAGCCTTGACTAGGTCAGCCTTAGTCTAAAATAGCCAAAGTAATTACTGTTACAACAAATTAATTAATATTACAAGGTCGGTTTGTGGCCTATGTGAATATTAGACCCGTAACTTTAGCATCCCCTTAATTTTAACAAGGGGACATAGAGAGAAGACGTTACATCACTCATCCCCACATTAATGGAAAATCTACCACACCAATATGCTTTCACACACTAGTGAAGGTAGACTCTGGTAGAGATTTCGTGAAGATGTTGGCAAGCTGATCCACTGAAGGAACAAAGATTGGCACAAGTTTCTCATGAGCATGGGGCTTCCTTAAGTAGTGCATCCAAATTTCAATGTGCTTAGACTTTTGACGATCCATAGGATTAGGAACCAGGACGATCATTAGGATGAAGAAAGAAACGAGAGTAGAGGTGCAGAGAGATGTTGCTTGGATGGAGGCAATCATTGTCGTCGCATATGGTCTTGGGCGACAGCATCGTTACAAGGTACGCTACGACGACCACCACCATGATGGGCAGCCATTGACAGAAGAAGATGTTCCCTTTACCCGAGTCAGACCCATTCCTCCTCATACGCCCCACAATTTCAATTACTCCATCTTGGACGCAGTTGAAGTTTCTGACAAAGGTTGCTGGTGGCAGGGCATCATCACCCAAGTTATGTTCACTAATTCTGAGCTTTTCCTGATCTATCTTTGTCACAGTGGCGTACACAAAGTGTATCATTACTCCAAATTAAGACCTGCTCAAGAATGGCTCAAAGGAAAATGGTCCCATCTGCCATCACAGGTAATACATTTCCTGTATTTTTTGTTTCCATTTACAATTTTTGCTCTCTGGTTACTGCCCTAGGGGAGCTTGAGAGGCCAATATCAGTAAGGTTACGGTCTTCCCTCTCTGTAGAGGTGAATTAATGAACTTTTACCAATAACTCATTTTCTTGACTTATTTGGAAATAATTTTGTTTATTGATATGGTGATTAACATATTTATGTATTTATGTCGATTTTCATCACCGATTTATTACAATTTGAGGGCATGGAGTTACATTTAATTAAGCCTCAAAATCAAAAGTTAGGATATTATGCACTCATTTTCCAGGGTTTTCAGATAAATTTGAAATCCTTAACATGTAAGTGCTTTTTGATTCGAGTTGAGCTAGGGCTCTAGAAGGTGACACAGATGTAATTGTCCATTCTTATTGTAGATTAGGTTTTATTTTTATCCATTTACATAGATGGACATCTAGTAGATAAGGAGGGTTAGTTGTCCTTAGTACATTTTAGATCGTTGTATACTTAACATATGCATTACTCCCTATATTGCCAAGTAGGGTTGGCTGTACTCCCTTGAATTAGCAGTTCTTTTGGTTTTGAGTTGAGCTAGGATTCTAGAAGATGATAATATCAATATGTAATTGTTCATTCTTTTTGTAGATTAAGATTTATTTTAATGCATCTACACAGATGAACATCTAATAGATAAGTAGGGCTGGCTGTACTTTCTTAAATTATAAGTTATTTTTGTTTGGAGTTGACCTAGGGCTTTAGAAGATGACACAGATCTAATTGTCATTCTTACTGTAGATTAGGATTTTTTTCACTCCATGGATGGGCATCTAATAAACAAGTAGGGTTGGCTGTTGTATATTTAACATAGGCATTACTCCTTGCATTGCCATGTGAAAATTAACAACTTCTGAGGCATAGGAGAGATCACCTGTTAAATTGCATATGTTTTAACTGACTGAATTTTTTTGAAGTTTTGCTAATTCTATGGAAAATTTCATTGATAAACTTGTATCAGTAGGTTATTTTTATTTTTTAGTGAACTTGGGGGAGCCCTAGTCCTTGAATAATGGAATTTCTGATCTATTCTTTTCCTTTTCTTGTAGCTAACAAGCAATATCATATATGAACGAAAATATCCCATAGCTGCAGATAGTGGGATAACTTCTATAGCATCGTCTCCTTGGGATGTGCAAACTAATGTACGATCTCAAAGGCAGTTTGAAGAGCAAGAAGTAGAGAAGCAAAGAAGGAACTGTGATGGGATAGAAAACAGGGCAACATTAAACGTTGAAGAATGCTCTATTCAAGCAATTAGAAATAGAGATTCAAGAAGGCCCAAGACTTTTAATCATGGAAGTGAAATATTAAAGAATGCTGTAGCCGTATCTCAGGAGGAGAGTATTAATGTGGAAGGAAATCAGAGAAGGAATTCACTTGCTCCTCGTTCGATAGGAGTCAAAAGAGTGTATGTTCATGATGGCCGAAACGATAGAACGTATGGAGGTATTCAAGATGCGCCAGGTAACGATATCAAAAGATTTAAACATACAAAGCCAAAAAAGGCCATGGAGAAGATTCAAATAAGAGTCTTAAAAAACATTGAGACTTCTGCTGGAAGCTGTACTGGGAATGCAACACTTGGTTATTCTAGAACCGAGCTTGACAACAAGCCTCGGAGGAACAATCCTTTGAACGCGGTGGCAAAGCAAAGGCTACAAACACATGACAGAGAGTTACTCGCATATCATTTGGTGTTAAAGGCCTTTTATGCTCAAACTTACTTAACCTGGGAACGTAACAACTTGTTGACCAGTCTCCATCAGGAATTGCATATTACCAGTGATGAATACACTGATGAGTTGAAAAAACTTATTTCTGATTCCTAATGTCCAATATTTCCATCTTGTAAAAATGTATTTTATGCAAAACAAAATATTTTTAGGGCTTTGGTGAAAACACTTGCCCTATTGAACTATTGTTCAGTACTAACACTAAGTACGGTGGTATTGAATTGGTCCTCATATCAATATGCTCATGAGGGTACAACTGTACAAAAATTCATGTCTGGTAAATGCTAACTGCTATATAGTAATTTCAAATTTGTGTTGGATATTATTTGCTGCTTCCTCGTTTTGGTTTGAGCAGATTCTATATGAAATAAAGGGTTGAGATACCATTTTACTTCTTTAACTAATGTTATGTTCTTCATTAAGTTATAGCATTTTGATAATGCATATGTGCACATTGAGCAATAATCCTGTCATATATTGGTCATTTTCGGCAGGATATATTATCAGTGCCTTTAAATTTGAAGTCTTTGTTTGGCTCTTTATTTATCATGATTTCCAGATGTCAAGANACTGATGAGTTGAAAAAACTTATTTCTGATTCCTAATGTCCAATATTTCCATCTTGTAAAAATGTATTTTATGCAAAACAAAATATTTTTAGGGCTTTGGTGAAAACACTTGCCCTATTGAACTATTGTTCAGTACTAACACTAAGTACGGTGGTATTGAATTGGTCCTCATATCAATATGCTCATGAGGGTACAACTGTACAAAAATTCATGTCTGGTAAATGCTAACTGCTATATAGTAATTTCAAATTTGTGTTGGATATTATTTGCTGCTTCCTCGTTTTGGTTTGAGCAGATTCTATATGAAATAAAGGGTTGAGATACCATTTTACTTCTTTAACTAATGTTATGTTCTTCATTAAGTTATAGCATTTTGATAATGCATATGTGCACATTGAGCAATAATCCTGTCATATATTGGTCATTTTCGGCAGGATATATTATCAGTGCCTTTAAATTTGAAGTCTTTGTTTGGCTCTTTATTTATCATGATTTCCAGATGTCAAGAATCTTGACTCTTAATATTACTCCTCTGTGATTGTTACTGAAAGATGCAATGGAGAGTAGTTCTTTTTCTTGTTTGTTTTTTCTAAGGAAAACCTCACAAGGAAATCCAAGGGATGCTTCCCCACATTTGTGGATAGCATCCATAGTAAACCTGTTGGCATAGACTAGTGCACCTAACCTAAAAGGATTCAAACGGGGCACCTACTAACATGGAACTAGCCAAATGCCCTGCAGCATTGGCAACAACTGGTTGAGCTAACCTCTTTGGCTTCCTTCCTATCCTAAATAACCTTTTTCTAAATGTCTGAAAAAATTGTGTCTAATGTAGATCAGTGATATTTCTTTATAGCTGCCATTCTGTATTGATAACCCTTGTTGTCTTGAAAAGCTTATTAACTTTGAAGAGCCCCGTACTAAATAGGTCAGGTGAAATAAATGCATGGGGAGTACACTCTGTTTTGAGGTTTATTGCAAAAATTTAATAGTTATTGTGTAGTCATTTCGAAGCTGTAATAGCCAACCGACTCTATCCATAGGCTAAATGCATACGGAGTCCACTCTTTCTAGCTTGAAGTTTATTGGAAGAATTCAAGAGTAGTTGCTTTGTAATCATTTTGAAGCTCTATTAATCAATATTAATACACTACATCCATTGACCACTACATTACTGTGGCCACTAAGAGCATGCAAGTAACTTTTGGAAGTCAGGATTTCTATTAAGCCAGTTCTAGTATATATTAATGGACATGCAGCTTCAATAAACGTTTCAATGGTCCTGTGACCATGTATGATAACTGTCCTTTTGGTAATTTTAGTTGCAACATGTCTTTCTGATCAATAGGTCATTTTTTCCATTTAAGTGGCAGTAATTCAAAATGTTTTATTCTAGTTGTTTTTCTTCTAAATTTTCCAAGCAGGCTTTTGCAACACTATTAGAATTTCTTGAGCTGAATTGTAAAGCTTATGCGTCACTATTATATTGCCATGCATTTTAAGAATTTCTTAAGCTGAAACGTAGAGCCTATGCATGACTATTATTGCCATCATAACTGTGAGAGGGAAAGTGAGAACTACCTGAAAAAGTAATCAACTAGTGTTTTATTCTCTTACCACAATCATGGAATAACACCCCAGGTCCCCAACTACTGTGAGGGTGCAACTTGGTGTCAAAATTTTGTGAATGCGTTTTATGTTACCCTAACAATAAACATCAATAACTGGCAACAAAATGCCAAAGCAATCTTTGTTTTCAAATGTAAAAGAAAGTATTGAAGCCATGCCCACAACAAAATAAAATCAAGACACAAATAGAATTAATACAGATCACACATAAAATCAATGGAAATGTCAGGAGAGATGCAATGCTTTGGAATCTGTGCTACTCAAATGAGGAAATATTTATATCATCAGATGTCAGAGAAGGGTGATGAAGCCTCTTATCAGAATCTTTCTCAGAATCAATCTGCTCCAATGGTGACTCTTCAAGGGTTGACCTAAGGCATTCAAAACTAAGGATAGCCAGGTAGAAACACCAACTTGCAAGTGCAGCAGAAATTGTTGATATGGCTCAATGTATGGTGTTGTATCACTAAATGCACAAGACTTCCCTAGGAAAGGATCTCTATGAACATGGACATGCAATTGATGGACCTACATGTTGAGATTCACAAGAGAGATCTCGTGGAACAAACCTGCAAATTTGTAATCCAGAAAAGATAAATATGCAGCATTAAAAGAGAAGTACAACAACACTAGTGTGCTATAGAGAGAGAGCATTAGTGCACTAGAGAGTGAGGGTAAGTGTGGTTAAATAGAGTGCGCCATAGATCACTATTGCACTAGAGTGTGAGAGTAAGTGTGCTTAAATAAAATGACCAATAGCCATAACCATAAGAGAGCACAGGGGAGAAGAACTATAACACAATAACCTGCAAAAGAGAGCAAAACAGAGAAGGTGCCCTTAGGCAAATGATTTTTTGAATGAATCACTTGAATAATGAATGTAAATGAGGACAGGTGTATTTATACACCATCCAAAGAGTTGAGGTGCTAGCCGCAAGAAGCCTTAGTCTAAAATAGCCAAAGTAATTAATGTTACAACAAATTAATTAATATTACAAGGTCGGTTTGTGGCTTATGTGAATATTAAACCCGTAACTTTAGCATCCCCTTAATTTTAACAAGGGGACCTAGAGAGAAGACGTTACATTACTCATCCCCACATTAATGGAAAATCTCCCACACCAATATGCTTTCACACACTAGTGAAGGTAGACTCCGGTAGAGATTTGGTGAAGACGTTGAAAAGCTGATCCACTGAAGGAACAAAGATTGGCACAAGTTGCTCTTGAGCATGAGGCTTCCTTAAGTAGTGCATCCAAATTTCAATGTGCTTAGTCTTTTGACGATCCATAGGATTAGGAACCAGCTGAATGGTATTCTAATTGTCTCAAAAGAAAGTGATGGGGGTTTCTTGAGGAAGACCTCACTGTTCAAGAATCATCCACGTCTAGGGAAGGTGCTTCCTGTCATGAACAACACTAGCATATTCGGTCTCTGTGAAGAATAGACCTACAACATCTTGTTTCCTGTAACACCAACAAACTGGATTAGAACTGAGAGTAAACATATATTTGAAAGTTGATTGGTGTTCGTTGACATCACTAGCCAAAAAGCCTGAGATCAGCCTTGAAAATGGATAGAAGCACCAGCTGAGTAGTGGATGCCCATGAGGGTGGGGCCTTTGAGATAACACAAAATTCATTTGGCTGCCTGCCAATGACTCTCATGAGGCTCATACTTATATTGAGAGCACATGCTGACAGCAAAGGCAATGTATTCACAGTCGAGTGAATTGCAAGTGAAGGAGAGTGCAGATGGTTTCCCAACAGTTTAATCAATGGCCAGTGAAAGAATGTGATGCAGATTTCCAACAACACATTTAGAAACTTAGTCTAGGAATGGAATCCCTGGCAAACAACTCTATTTCTTATGCCATATATCTCCTCTGGTTCTTAAATCTATGGTTTGGGGCAGCCAGCCATTGTGGCCATCAGAGCAGCTGGGGAATCGCTTCTAAGCAGTGTGTGGAATTTCGATTAAATGGACTTCAATACATCAGAATGAAGCAATCGATTAGAACAACTCAATCACACAAGCATTTAACATAATAGACAATAGATATTACCTTGGAGAAACTTGAAGGAAAAAATCCCACATGAATGGCTATGCCTAGTCTTTATTTCTTTGCAATCACAGAATGACAATGGAGTCTAGCTGTCCAGATCATTTACAATTACATCACAGGAATTTTGATACTGAATTCCTTCTCTTCTCTACCAAAGAACCTCCTCTCAATCACTGCACACGATTTTATAGATAGTGTTTTCTTTGTTGGGATTAGTTGCAAGACTAGGCATCCTCCTCTCTTCAGCTCCCCAACTGCAGCTCTCTTCTTATCCTTTTGTCTTTTTCTAACAACATTTCAATTCAAGATTCCTTTTCATTTGTCTTTTTTACTTTTTTTAGTCTTTATGTTGACAGCTTGGCACTTTGGAGGCGTGGTTGTTGGTTGATCTAGTGTGGGGCCCTTCACATTGTCAACTACATCCTCCTACCTTGTCATCAACTTCTATAGCCAAAATCTTATAGTTTCTCTGAGTGCTCTGCATTTATCCGAGCCATTAACCACTTGCAGATCTGATTTGGATCAACAAGAGATAAATCCAGTGTTAAAACAATAGTGGAACAACACTAATGCACAAGAGAGTGAGAGTAAGTGCGCTTAAAGAGAGTGAGCCATAGCCATAAAACTAAGAATGCCTAAGAGAGAAAAACCATAACACAGTATCTGCAAAAGAGTGAAATAAAAAAGGTGCTTCGAGTAAAATAATTTTATGAATGGAGCTCTTGAATGAGCAATACAAATGAGGAGAGGTGTATTTAGACACCATCCAATAATTAGGGCACTATCCCCAAGAAGCCATGACTAGGTTGGCCTTAACCTAAAATAGTCAAAGTAATTAAAATTACAACAATGTAATCAATATTACAACAAGGTCGGCTCGTGGCCTATATTGTGTCATTATATGACCTTTTGCAACCTATAACTGCAATGAAAATGTTTTTTTATTTTCCTATCTCTTTTTAGGTGGAAATTTTGGACCTCTTATTTATAGGGACATAATTAGAATTTAGAACATGCATAACTTTAGGAATAATGTGCATGACCACACGTACAATGCAGGGAAGCACCATAAATGTCTTTGTGGAGTGTGGGTCGTGTTAGCACTCTGTAAATCTGTTCGGCTGAATAGACAAACGACAGAGGTAACTATTTCAACCAACTTTAGAGCTGAGGCACTAGCCTGCTCAACTCAGAGAGGGCTCTCTCATGTCACTGGGTATATCTATGGGAAACAGTGGCTAGATTTGGTTTGTTTGGGGGTTTTTATACAATTGTTGGCAAGGAAGAGAAGGAACACTTTGGGCTATGGAGTCGGAAATGAATAATACGTTGTCAGACTTTAGGACTATTTAGAGGAAAAAGGCTAAATCAGGCAGTGAGTCCGAGTTTATATGAAAAACTTTGCATGGCATTAGAAGAAAAAGAAACACACAACTATATCAGAGCATTACGGGAATGAATTCAGACATAGTTCGGAAAGAGATAAACATAATCTAAATCGTTAAGCCGAGAGCATCGAATGATGAATTCTGGACCTTTAATCTTTCAATTTAGACAAGAAGAAATGCAAATGAAAATACGAGCTCACGGGAAAACATACTATGAAAGGAGACAAGACTCATATCACTGCCAGTTAGAATCTTTTCATAAAAAGTCTAAAATCTGCCTCTGCATTTATATATTCATAATAACCCCAAAATTTACAAAGGTCTTCCTGCACAGAGGGCAGGCTCCTCCCCTCCTCTCTTCTTTTTTTATTCTCTAGATAATACATATATAGAGAAGGTTTCTTCGTGGAATACAAAACGTTCAGACTTCTCATCGTGCTAAGATTAGAGATGAATTACAAATGAAAAATGATTTATAACATCTGTTACCCTACTTTAGAGGGACCGTTAGGAACGGGTTCATCATATCTATGTGCCAACTGTTCAAAACTTGTTGCGAGGTATTTGTCTTCATTTGAGATTTTATTTTAGTTTAGCGATTTCATCATTTAGAATATCCCACCAGGCTGGTTGATTCTCTCCAACACTTTCAGCCGATTCGACTATGATCTCTTTCTTCTGTCATTTGGTTCGTTTCTTTTTCATAGCTCGCATGTTGATGACCAGATCCTTCATAATGGGATTTAGTCTGACTTCCAATCCGAAATCTATAGCGGGTTCAGTGTGGAATTTTGTCGCCAATATGCATGCAATTGCTCGCCTTTTTCTGCTCGTAGGTAAACTCGCCATGTTGCCTGAATGACCGGTTTCATCGGGTATAGCTGGGTCCATGTATCCCAATTTTGTAAACACCGAAAAATTCTTACAGAAATCGGAGAGCTGAGCAAATTAGAGATTATTTTTCTAATGGATAAAATGATATCTTCATACTTGCGTTATTATAGAGTTCTAATCATGAATCGCTGACAGATTCACTGACAGGTACGTCGATTTACCATGCTTGGCCAATCCATTCCAAACGATTAGCTTTAGAGTTCGTTATATGGCGACGTTCACCTGACGTTATACGGTTGTGAAGTACCGAACGAGTGAGATAGGATGATTTTGACCAGCCGCCACCCGTACCCCACGAGTGTCTGATTTGACGTATATGAACATGTGACATCAGGGTTTTGGTGAGAGGTTTCAGGCAACCCGCCTTTCGCCCCGACGTATCTCTAGAGGCGACGCGCATCCATCTTAAAAAACATAATGGTTTCCCCGGTCCGCCTTCATGTGGTTAAGTCCCGTGCAAATTTTTCGCTCGATAAGGGCTCCATCCGTTGATCTGAGTCATTTTATAATCGACGGTTAATCGAGTTTTACCTTTTTGCGCCTTCGTTATACTAGTCCATATGCTGCCAGATATGTCCCAGTCCTCTAAATTATCAATTGTCAAGCTTTTTCCCGACGATGTAGCTTTGCTAGATTCTCGAGGCTTGGATCTTGTCTGAAAATATTTTACAGTGGTAACATAGGCTCCAACTGGGGATGCTATCCTCCCTGTGAGGTAGCAAAGAACTTGTAGACCTGGTGCCTGATCCATTGGGCTGATCTCGAAACTTGCGCGTGTATCCTATTCCTACTATATCACTAGTGTCTGCTGAAGTCTAAACTCTACACGCTGTTCTCAACCGGATACCGAATCTACTGCTGAAACTGACTGTACACACTACTAGAAATGAACACCGAAAAATGCTTGTCCAACAAGCTTATTCGTACGTTTCTACCTACCCTAGAACGCTGAAATGAATACTTAATCAAGTGAAATCAAAATGCCAATGCCACTAGGCGAGCATTTTATCTATTGTCTGTCTTTTTCGCACAAGCTCACTCCAACTCCATCTTACTGTTAATTCATTCAGCAATTCATCCATCAATTCAAACCTCAAAAAATTAAAGTCGTTTGTATTGTTCATTTCTTCCAGCAGGATTGCAAATGGATCTTCTAAAACATGTGTAAAACAACCATCATGTTTTACTCTTTCCATTGTGTCTTTGTTTTTAGGTGATCAACTCTTTGACTTCTAAGAAACTAAAAGAGTTGTCGAGATGTCTGGTAGTAAGGATTTCCGAAGTCATAAAGTGTCCATGGCTGAAAAACATTATCTAACGTGAAAAGACTTGGTACAGACGTTGACTCGTTGTAATCCGCTGTTGTTGGTAGATTTTGATCATAAACCTCTCCCGTATAATGTGTCTCGATATCTCGAATCATATGCAAGCATGAGTCATTTTCAGGAATCAAAATATAAGGGAGAGATTCTTCCACTAGGTTTTCCCCATTGTTTGAAGTTTTTATACACGAAATTTTGAAATCTTCATCCATATCTAGGTTGTTCAGAAATAGGATCACTACGTTGTTTTCAAAGGAGGACATGCAACTTTGAAATACCTCGTCTTGCGAATAATATTGCTGCACATCTGCGTTAGTTCTAGGGGAAAGGAAAAGGTCTTCGATAAAAAATTCTTGAAAGGAAAAGGTCTTCGATAAAAATTTCTTGATCGGCTTCCTCCTTAATCTGACGATTAAGCTCTGATTGAAATTCTGAATTGAAATACCCTTCCAAGTGATGATCGTGCAACGCATGGGAGTGTAGTTGGTGTTCTTCAATGATAACAACTTTTTCATGCAAAACAGTGCCACTGTAAATATAGTCAGAAGTCCCTACCTTTTCTGAAATTTCATAATTTTCTCTTGACCACTCAAAGGAAGAAAAACATAAGGGGAGAGAGTTTTTATATGTAAGCCCGATGCTTTCTTCGCTTTCGACTTCATGCTTGGATATCTTCTGATTTGGAACACCATTTCGTTTCAACAGTGCGAATGAGGAAAAACATAATGGCAAGGCTTTGTTACCTGACTCATAACCTTCCTCATTCTTCCCAGTATCATCATAAGTACATTCTTCCATCTCTTTGGGTTTTTGGACATGCTCACCTTCAGCTTTTTCTTCGGTCAATGATTGTATTTCTGAATCTACAAAGTCTTCTTCAAAACCAAGAATAGGGTCACCAAGCGTCTCAAAAGAGTATTCCAACATCTTGTTGATCTGTTTCGTCAGTTCGGTGTGATTTTGCATCTGCACAAATTCACTTGCCTCAACAATAATCTGAGCATTCTCTTTCAACAATCTGAAAGTAGTGAAACATAGGGGTAGAGAAATTTCTTCTGCTGATCTGATATTTTGCTCCTCACGGTACTGCTGAAAAAGAGAGTTTTCAATATCATGATCATCCTTGTATTCGTCATATATAGGCAAATCAACACCATATGCGACGTCGTCTAACAAGAACAAACTTGGGATATTAATTTGTTCTTCAACGAACTATTTCGCGAACTCATCCTCTTGACTATCTACAAAATGATTAGCTCCATGCTTATCATGAGATGGCTCAGAAGTTAGAGCAACACATTTTCTTTTAACAAGTGTAGTATAATTTTTAGCAAGATCACAAGCATTTGAGACTTCAAGAGGGCCTATGATATTTTCAATTTTATGCTCAAGATTACAATCAACTACTTCCTGTTCATATTTACTTTTATTTACTTCAGCATCTAACTCCTCATTTTGGATTTGTCTACATGCCTGGATGTTGTGTTGAATATCCTGGGCATCATCAAACATTTGTTGTAAGGACAAGGACTTGGGTCTCCTTTCCATCGGGAGGAAAGACAAATCCGGATGAAGAGTTGTCGTATAATGGAACATGGCAACTGCTTCAGTGGGTTGAATTTCTTCAGATAATTTGTAATAAATATTGGAAAACCTTCTACTGAATATAGAAATAGCTTCGTCGCTCTGCCACTTCAAGGCATAGAACTCTGCAAGTTGTAGCTCCAAAGACTTCTTCTTGCCCCAAAACTTCAAGAAAACATTCTTCAATTCTTCCCATGAGCAAATTGTATCTGGCTGCAAATGTCTAAACTAGTCTTTGGTGTTCCCTTTCAAGGATTGAGAGAAAGCTCTCATATAAACATCGTCATGGTTAATCTCAAATAAATCTATGAAATGCTCAAACCCTTGGATGTGCTTTTCAGCTGTGATGATATTAGTTTTTCCATCAAACACAGGTAGATACTCATGGTGATTTGGAGGGAAATCATGGAGGACTTGGGGTAATTTCAGGGGTGTGTATCTAAATTGGGCTCTGGAGGACGTTGGATCAGGAACAGGGGAAGAGACATCGGCCTTGACTTTCTGGGGTTTATCAACTTGATCATGGTCATCATATGGCTCAGTTGTAAAATTCTTATCGAGATCATCGATACGATGGGGGTATGTACGTGCAACTTTAGGAAGAGGATGAATGATCTCAATTTTTTCACGATCATCATTGGAATGTAGCAGGTAAAGAAAAATTTGTTTGGCATGTTCAAGGAAAAAGTAGAGGCAACCTATAACAAACAATAGAATGCCTTGGAAAAAATTCAATTTTAAGTACCTGTTTTCTTCCATAACGTCTTTTCATGCCTCTGTCAAGGAATCTCATTTCTTAGTGGAGTCTTTGATGCGTGAGAGTGGAGTCGCCATTGAAAATTCAAATTTCTGGATTCTTCTACCAATGGAATCACCTTCAAACTGATTTTTGGTGTATGCGGAGTTGCCAGAGCAAGAATGCAACCAATATGTGCCTAAGTGTCTACTGCTCTCAGACCTTAGAACTCAACCATGTCGTTCTCCCCAGGGAAACTTTTTCAATTTCGTCCTCGACAACGGCATTAGAATGTTAGCACTCTGTAACTCTGTCCGGCTGAATAGACAAACGACAGAGGTAACTATTTCAACCAACTTTAGAGTTGAGGCACTAGCTTGCTCAACTCAGAGAGGGCTCTCTCGTGTCACTGAGTATATCTATGGGAAACGGTGGCTAGATTTGGTTTGTTTGGGAGTTTTTATATAATTGCTGGCAAGGAAGAGAAGGAACACTTTGGGCTATGGAGTCGGAAATGAATAATACGTTGTCAGACCTGAGGACTATTTAGAGGAAAAAGGCTAAATCAGGCAGTGAGTCCGAGTTTATATGAAAAACTTTGCATGGCGTTAGAAGAAAAAGAAACACACAACTATATCGGAGCATTACGGGAATGAATTCGGACATAGTTCGGAAAGAGATAAACATAATCTAAATCGTTAAGCCGAGAGCATCGAATGATGAATTTTGGACCTTTAATATTTCAATTTAGACAAGAAGAAATGCAAATGAAAATACGAGCTCATAGGAAAACATACTATGAAAGGAGACAAGACTCATATCACTGCCAGTTAGAATCTTTTCATAAAAAGTCTAAAATCTACCTCTGCATTTATATATTCATAATAACCCCAAAATTTACAAAGGTCTTCCTGCACAGAGGGCAGGCTCCTCCCCTCCTCTCTTCTTTTTTTATTCTCTAGCTAATACATATATAGAGAAGGTTTCTTCGTGGAATACAAAATGTTCAGACTTCTCATCGTGCTCAGATTAGAGATCAGTTACAAACGAAAAATGATTTATAACATCCGTTACCCTACTTTAGAGGGACCATTAGGAATGGGTTCATCATATCTATGTGCCAACTATTCAAAACTTGCTGGGAGGTATTTGTCTTCATTTGAGAGTTTATTTTAGTTTAGCGATTTCATCATTTAGAGTATCCCACCAGGCTGGTTGATTTATCCAACGCTTTCAACCGATTTGACTATGATCTCTTTCTTCTGTCGTTTGGTTCGTTTCTTTTTCACAGCTCACCTGTTGATGACCAGATCCTTCATAATGGGACTTAGTCTGATTTCCAATCCGAAATCTATAGCGGGTTCAGTGTGGAATTTTGTAGCCAATATGCGTACAATTGCTCGCTCTTTTCTGCTCATAGCTAAACTCGCCGCGTTGCCTGAATGACCGGTTTCACCGGATATAGCTGGGTCCATGTATCCCAATTTTGTAGACACCGAAACGTTCTTACAGAAATCAGAGAGCGGAGTGAATTAGAGATTATTTTGCTAATGGATAAAATGATATCTTCATACTTGCGTTATTATAGAGTTCTAATCATGAATCGCTAACAGATTCACTGACAGGTACGTCGATTTACCATGCTTGGCCAATCCATTCCAAATGATTAGCTTTCGAGTTCGTTATATGGCGACGTTCACCTGACGTTATACGGTTGTGAAGTACCGGACGAGTGAGATAGGATGATTTTGACCAGCCGCCACCCGTACACCACGAGTGTCTGATTTGACATATATGAACATGTGACATCGAGGTTTTGGTGAGAGGGGTTTCAGGCAACCCTCCTTTCGCCCCGATGTATCTCTAGAGGCGACGCGTGTCCATCTTAAAAACCATAATGGTTTCCCCGGTCCGCCTTCATATGGTTAAGTCCCATGCAAGTTTCCTGCCCGAGAAGGGCTCCAGCCGTTGATTTGAGTCATTTTATAATCGACAGTTAATTTCGTTTTACTTTTTTGCGCCTCCATTATACTAGTCCATATGCCGCCAGATATGTCCCAGTCCTCTAAATTATCAATTGTCAAGCTTTCTCCCGACAATGTAGCTTTGCTAGATTCCCGAGGCTTGGATCTTGTCTGAAAATATTTTACAGTGGTAACAGGTCGATTGTTTACGGTATGGTTAGTATATTGTCCTTAATCATCCGACAGTAAAAGGAGGGATGTTTTGTGGGGTTGCTCTCCTTGTTTCTACATATTCTTAGTTAAGGCCTTTACTCGAGGAATAGGTTAGGTTGCATTATGATTTCTATAGCAGGAAATGTGTTGGGGGGGATTTTGTATTTCCGCATCCAACTCTTCCATTGAGAATCAAATGTGGCTATGGGTTATTTACAAGCTAATGAGAACCAACTCCCTCATAGGAGGAGATTGGAATATTGTAAAATGGGATAGTGATAGAAATGAAGGCATCTTGCAAAGAAACAAGCTCAGAATGCTTGTATGCAGGTTCTTTGTTTCAAATCAAATGAGAAGTAGAAGCATAGGAGCATAATGGGTGATTTACTTGGTTAGTATGTAAAGAGGAGAAGTGAGGATCTTTGCAAGGCTTGATAGGTTTTATGTTGTGTTTCCAAGGGACATATATGCTGACCTATGGGACATATTCCCATCTAGGGAAGGCATTTCTTGTACTTGGTATGGGTACAAAAACATTCCCAGTTATAGGGGATGTCTGCTAGCCTGCTGAGGGCTATCCACATCAGAAGATTTCCAAAATTGGGGGACCTCCCCTGTCCTATTGGGGGATATCCTATTATCATGCAAACCCGCACAAGAAAATTCGCCCAACTGTAGGCAAACCAACCCTTGTCACAGTTGGAGAACTTTGTTTGGAATTGTACCTTTCTATTCTTAGGGGGTGTCCCTAATGGATGTATGCTGCCACCTAATAAACAAATCTGCACATTTTCCAAGATGATCAGCACACAAAATACTCCCTCTCGAGCTGTCCATAAACAGTCGAGTGAGGATGAGTTCAATAAATAATTTCAAGTGGTTGGGATCAGGTTTTAAAGATGTATGTAACAACGAAGTAAATGTGCCTCAAGTGAGAAAAAACTCAAAGTAAGTGCACAGTAGAACTATCTATCACTGCAACAACTTTATCATCAACAACGAAGATTCAAATGGCTAGCAGAAAGCATAATTGTATCAATAAAATGTTATTCAAGGGACTGGCTGCATCATAGTGAGTCATAGATGATAGGTAGCCAATGATTCCTTGTCTGCAGTGAAGGCAGTGATCTGGGGTCTGAAGAGTGAAAGTATGAAGAGCCCTTCGCTGCTACTACGCTGTCCAAAGAAAATGATATCCAACCTAAATACCTCCTTTCAAACCTGTATATAAAGGAAAACCCATTAAGGAGATGAATTCACCCTAATGCTTTTGGTGGATAGAAAGAAAAACATGCCACTCTTTGGTCATCCTTTGCATGGTTTCCGATCGACTTTATTTGTTGTTTTGTGTTAAATTTGGCAGCATCGGTAGTCATTCTCCAATGAGAGGCCATATGGGCCACCTTGAGGCTAGCCAAGGAGATTTGGAGAATCAACTAGTCTTGTGAGGTATTGACAAAAGCTAGGGGGAACGTACAACCTCTGTTAGTCAAACCAAAAGTCAGGATGAATGAGATGCTTTATGATCTTGTGAGTCTACCCAAGGCAAAGGTAGAAGCTTTGTAAGTCTAAGACAAAAGTCAATATGTAAGTCTAATGCAAAAGTCAGGTGGAACGTACAACCTTTGTGAGCATAGACAGTCTAGTGCAAAAGTCAGGGGGAATGTACAACCTCTGTGGGCATAGACAGACTAGTGAAAAAGTCAGGGGGAACGTACAACCTCTGTGAGCCTAGTCAAGCCTTGTGAGCCATGAGCAAAAGTCAAGGCATCTAGCAAAAGTTAGGTTGAACATAAAATTCCTATGAGGTAGAAACAAACAATCTTCCTGATATTGCAAATGGTGTAAATGTATTGATCTAATGCGTTGGTATGTGTAACACCATCCACCATGAAGAAATTCGAATTGCCATGTATAAGAGTCAAGTTGAATGAGTTGTTAAACTCAAGTTGTAAAAGTCGAGTTGCATAAAGTTGCATAGTTTCATAAAGTTGCATAAATTTGCATAAAGTTGCATAAGTTGCATAGTTGCATAAAGTTGCATATTTGCATATTGCATGCATGACGTGCATGCTGAGTTAGTTCGCATGCATTGCCAAGTCAAGGGCGAGTTGTAACTGAAGTCTCAAGTCTAGTTCTAAATTCGAACTAAGTGAAGTCTCTTGTCCAAGATCTATTTCAAGCTGAAATCGAAGCATGCAAACAAGTTTCTATTTTCGAGCCCTCTCCTTCTCCTCTCCACGCCTTTATAAGTAGAGGTCAACCCTCATTCTAATCATTGTGTTATGTAGTGTGAGGGAGAAAGAGTAGAAGGCCGTGAGTGCTGATATATCAGGATAAGAAGGCATCGTATATATTAGAGTAAGAAGGCTGCATATCTATCTGTTGAGGGCAGCAAAGTACACCTACAGTGCTGGTGTATATCAGCCCAGAAAAGGACAACAAGCTCCTGTATCAGTGCTGGTGCTAGACAACAGAAAAGGACAACAAACAACTTGTAACAGTGCTGGTATATTTCAACAGAGAAAGGACAACAAGGTGTTGTTGTACCTACAGGTCATACTGTCAGGTCAAAGTCATATTGGCAAGCTCATTTAAGAGCAGAATTTCATGGTGGAATGTTTGTAAGTAATCATACATTATCTTTGCAATAAAAGGAGATTGTTTGCTGGGGTTTTTTCCCTGTATAGGGTTTCCCCAGGGTATATGTGTTGTTCATATTTATGCTTGTGGATCTACATAGTTCTGTATTGTTGAAATATATTAAGCTGGAGCCTGGAATCAAAGTGTTGAAGAATTTAAAGAAATAATCTGCATATTATATCAAGCTCGATAATTTAACATTTTGAAGCCTTCTTTTCCTACTGTTTACTCACTGTTGATTTTGGGAATATTATAATGATCATCAATGGCAACCAACTGTCAAGCATCATGCATATCAACAACAAAAAGGTCGACCATTTTTTTCTGTTTCTAATCAACTGTTTTTCCCTTAATTCACCAGCTGTCAACCTCCTGTTTGATGTCAAGTCGAACTGTTGTCTAAGGGATAAATTCAGACTGTTGTTGCTGCTATTATTCTCCTATTATTTTTGTTTCCAGCAATCTTCAAAGTCAACAAAGGCTGCCATTAAGGGATTTGAACCATGTGTTTATTCTTACAACTTTTAGCTTTATAGCTTTCCTTGCATACAAAAAACTAACTCTAAAGAAAAGGATATGCTTTTAGCATTTTTAACTTTTGTGCCTTTTCCACCCATGTCTTAGGTGGTCGACTACACTTTTCACCCTACAAATTCAATGTGAGGTTTTACTTAACTCAACTTTCTTTCACCCACCCAAGACGTTGGACCATGCCATCTCTACTTGCTCAAAACCACAACATTCAACTTGTATCTACCATACATAGAAACTGCTAATTATAGACATTCTTAAGAGCAGTCTTGCTCCGAAAAAGAAAAAGGTAAAAGGCAAAAAGGACTAGTATTGAAGAGGTGGAGTATCAATCTGTCTTCTAAAAAAAGAAAAAAACAGGCTAGCTGTAATGTCCCTTTCGAAATAGGAGCTCTAGAGAGGAGGCTTAATGGTCTAAACTGCCCTGTTAGACTATAGCCAGGGCCAAAGAGGGGTGTTGTAAAAGTCGGCGATTTTTCGCGACTTATTGAAAAAGTCGCGACTTTTTCCCCCTGCCGACTTTTACCCAGGAAAAAGTCGCGATTTTTAGTGATTTGAAAAAGTCGCGACTTTTTGAAAAAGTCGGCGACTTTTACCT
>SNQJ01S0000666.1:486143-498581 GCA_010110895.2 Picea sitchensis | reverse complement strand
CCAGAAATATAATAAAGGTGGGTTTACCCACCCAGATTGAGAAGTTGGCCCTGCCAGTGAAGAGACACTTCACACGTGCCAGAACTTGTATAAATACAGGAGGCTAGCGTCTCATTTCATCACAACTCACTTGCTCATTCTCTTATGAGGCAAGCTGCAATTACCAGTTGGAGAGAGGAGGAGAAGAGTGGTGCATCTCTTGGAGAGGACTATCTGTATTGGTTTGAGTTATCTCTTGAACATTGTATAAGCTATTTATGATAAGGAAGTTTTTGTTGGGTTTTCTTCCCCTAGAGGGTTTTCCCAGGATAAATGTCGTGTCTCTTGTGAATGTGTATTTCTCAGTGATCTTGTTCTTATGATGCTCTTATCTATTGAAATGCAAAGAACTATAATTATGGCATAAACATTAACACCTTGGGCTTGCTTATAATGCTAGAGAAAGAAGAAGAAGAGATGGATACTGTTACCCAACAATGTGAGGCTCTCCTTGAGTGTTTCGTGGCCTAATTTGGGCAGCACTTCCCCTTGTACTGGCGAGAATCTGCAAAAAACAGCAAGCAAATGTTTGCTGGAAATGTTGCAAAACACACACAAAGTGAAAGAAAATTTATGTTTTTACACAAAAAATTCTGCATACAAATTTCAGCAATATAGAATGTTTAAGTGACCTATTTTAAGTGTTAGAAAACCCAAATTTCTAAAATGAAATGAACGCAAAATAAATATAGAAACTAAGGAGGCTCAAGATGGGTTATGAAGGCAAGCTTCCAACTCAAAGCAAGCGTTGCAAACCTTTGAAATAACCTACAAACTTGTGAAACAATCTACAAGATGAGAGCAAATGGTGAGCAAGTAAGATAGATAAAACAAACTAGTTTGCTAACCTACTACTCTAGTCACTTAGATTCACAACCACACTATTGGAAATCTACCCAAGCAAACTAATTTGCTTGTTAAATCTACTCTATATCCTAAGAATGCTTCAACAAATACACAATATCACCTCAAATTCACAAGTGCACCAAGACAAATCTTTGACACACCATTGGTCCTCCAAAGACTTCTATTAACAAGTAGGAAGTTGCAGCAACTAGTTGCTACAACTTCCACTCCAAATGTGAGAGCAAGAAAGTGGATGAGAGCAAGATGGGAGAGATGAGGACAAAAATGGGCAGCATAACAGTAGCAATAGAATTGGTGAGGAAATGAGGGAGAGAGGGCCTTCATTTATACTTGGAGAGGCAAAGTTACCCCTCTTGGATCAAAGCCAAGTGTAAACAACCAAGCACAAGTGAACATCTCAAGGAGGGGGGCGCAACTTTAGGGTTTAGGAGGTGGATTGATGAGATGGCATGAGGTGGAGGGTGAATGCCAAGTCAAATGGGTGAGGTGGATGGCTTAGGAGGGCGCACCAAGGGAGAGAGGGCCCCACTCCTTTAATTTTTGGCTTTTCTATAGTTTGTTCAAGGAGGGGGGTCGAATTGTATGAAGTGAGTGTAATGTTTATGGGGTGTAAAAAGGGTAGGAAAGGGTTAGGATAGGATAGGCTAAGGTTTAGGTATCATCTCTCACCTTTACTCCAATCATTTAGCTCAATTTTACAAAAAATGACATTTTGACTATGTCATGACTAGCAATTAAATTGTTGTTTTTTACTAACTAAGACTCCTCATGGACAAACACCTAGCAAAACTTGTCCAACTGAGTTGAAACTTGGTCCAAGGGTGTAGGGGGTCTCATTCCATTTCTTTTGAGCACAAATACCCCTAGCAAAAGCCCAAGGACCTAGTTTTTACATTTTTCATCAAATTTTAATTAAAATTACCCAACTTAGGCAATTTTAATAAATTAAAAAAAAACTATCTAGACTCGACGAAATTCCGCAAAACTTTGAGAAATGTCTTACATGGTCATTTACAACATTCCTAGACACTAGCTACCAAAGAACGAAACCATTAGAATGCTTTTCACCGCTTTGGAGGAATTATTGTGGGAGTGAAAAACTCAAGGGAAATTAATAAGGCTGGTTAGGCCAAATTAATAACCTGAGAAAAAAAAATACTCAATGAAAGGAACTCCTCTAATGATGAAGTCCTAAGGTAACTGACCTAACTATGATCCATGCAGACCTATTACATATTATCCCACGCAAGGGAACGGAAATTCCATTACAAAAATATATGTTGAAGGCCAAAACTGCCTTGTAGAACCAATAAGTCTCTGACTTGGTAGCATCTGATGATGCATATCTTCATGGTACATGGAGTTGATCCCCTAGTTGAATAGGTAGTCAACACCACCAAAACCCTATCCCTAGGGTGACGTCAAGCCCTCTAAAGTGACGTTTTGGCCTCGAAAGGCAAATCGTTGGGCTTGTAGGGGCTAGGTGAGGTCCTCCATGGAGTCTTCCTTTTCCTCCAAAGACAACGTTCATCTTCCATCCTTCCCCAAAGTGTGGGTCATGGCATCCAACCTATGGGATTCTTACCCCCATGAAGGCCCAAGTTGGGCTTGTTCCTCCAAATCGTCCACCAGTCAAGGTCCTGCAAAGACAGACAAGTGCGCCCTCCAAGGATCTCAAGTCAAAGCATCATGGCAAGTAAAATTACATTTAATATAGGAGTCATTCAAGCATGTACATCAAAAACTACCTCATTAAATTAAACAAGTGCTCAAATACCCTATGCAATTTGCCAACTTTAAGTATGGGAGGGTTGACAAAGTGACCTATTGGGTGAATCATTCCTTTAGTCAAGGAGTGTTATCTAGGTGGAAACCTCTCTAAGCCATGTGGAGAAGATGAAGTGGAAGGGGGGTTAAGACCTTTGGGCATGGGGTTCGTGACATATAAGGGTTCGTATCGTCTCATTTATGGGTGCCTTTGTAGAGGGTGTGTTGCACCTTCAATTTCAATGCATCATTTTTCCAAGCTCATTTATTGCCATTTGTTTTTTAAGATGTTTCCTAGTTGAAGCCAAGGTGGGGCTTCTACCTAAGCATGAAAAACATTGCCCACCTTGACCCTACCCTGGTCACATTATGCTTCCCCAAGTTGAAGACAATGTGTGGGACTTCTACCTAAGCATGAAAAACATTGCCCACACATGCTCTACCTTGGTTGGCATTTTTATATTGGTATTTTCACGGGTCCCATCAGTTTCTTATGAGAGACATTTCATTGTCCTTGGGATCCCTGGGCGATCATCTAGAAGGTTTATGATTGGCTTTTAGCTTTTGCCCGCTACAAACCTCTGGGCCTTCAGCCCCTTCTTCCCATCAAATGAGGTGCAATTCCATCTTGGGTCAATACACCCGAAAATCCCAAAAGATAAGGAGATGAATAAGGGGTGAAGTGATGAAAAATGGTAAGTATGATTGGGAATTGCACGATGACTTGTCAAGGAGACCTCCCAGTAGAAAACCCATACCTAAGGGTGACCACTTACTAGGGCGCAATGTCAACCACCAAGGTAAAAAAGGACAAAGAGCATAACTTCTAAGAAAACTTTCTATAATCAAAAGCAGCATTAAATGCAACATACTAAAATGCCTGAAATATTAAAGTGGCACTTACCACAATACCTGACTTGTACCTCATGGAGCAAGACTAGTCGTCTTCTGGAAGCAAGTTTATGTGGGGGATGTCGTCGTCATGAATCCAAGAACTGTGGTGGTGAAGCGGGTCTCTATCTGTGCATGTGGACGTTATAGGTCATATGTCTCTCAGTACTCCATGTCTGCAGCCTTATGGCCTCGGAACATCATCTCCTTAGTTATCCCTAGAAATTGGGGATAACACAATGTACGCACTTACTCAAGTGCGCACAACACATAAATGTGCGCACCCGGTCTTTGATAACACTTCTCCACGCACTACTCTAATGCGTGCAACATCAAAACTTAATGCCAACAGCTCACCAGCCTAAATGTACATTTCATTTACACTTGGTTCCAACGGCTCACCAGCCTATATGTATAATTACAAAGGGTTATGTATCAAGGACATTACATCTGCCCTTGCATTTTTGGGGCGATCCCTCTCTTAAGGCCATCAACTCTGCTTTAGGTAAATTTCATTTTGTAAGCAGAGAAACTAATCTTCGTACCATTTCTACTTATGCTCAAATTTGTGTGGAAATGGACTTTAACAAAGGGTTTCCAGCAGAAATTATTTTGAATAGCAAAAAAGACTCATGGATGAAAAATCTGGACTATGAAAGAACATCTTTGTGATGTAGGGCTTGTTTTGAAATAGGGCACATAGCAATGCACTATCCTAAAGGGAATAGGAAGGATAGGAAGAACCAGCGTAAACCAACCTGGTGGGAGGGCTCCCATGTAGATCATCAACTAATTATGAAATCCAACCGAGATTCTTCCACAATGCAAGACCCATATCCCCATTTCATTGATGTGTCCACTCAGGAGATTCCTTCAAATCAACCAGATTCAGTTCCTCGTTCAAAAGTAGTGGATTCAGATTCTTCTAACCTAGGAAAATAAAGTCAGATTTGTAGATTTTTAATGACAAAAATCAGCAAACTGAAATTTGTGTCAAACACTTAGCAACCTAGAGATAATTGTCTTCATAAACTTCTGAAATGTCCCAAACTCATATTCAGAAATTACCATAAGCAGAAATACACATTGCTAAGCAAAAATGCAGCGGAAATAAACACAATGGATAGCAACCCATAAAACTCAGAAATTTAGGCAAAAGCCAAGGAAAACCCCAATGTGGGGAAACCCAACGAGAGAGAGAGAGAGAGAGAGAGAGAGAGAGAGATATTATTCAGCTTCAGGAAAGTACAATACATCAGCAAAATCACATTTCCAGCCAAGAGAAATCACTTACAGCACCCAAACAGTCCCACCAAAATCTGCCTCGATTTTCGTGCCAAGTTCGTACTGTTGTACGGCCCTCCCAGAAAATGCAGCACCTCGAAAATCGTGCCAACAGCCTGTTGTACGGACTGTTTTGTATGGCCCAACAGCAGCAAAAACTCTCCTCGAAAATTGTGCCGAGACCTGCCTCGATTTTTGTGCCTTTTCCCTTGTTGTATGGACTGTACAGATCCGTACAGTACGGCCTCCAACAGCAGAAAAATAACTCAACCAAAAAACAAAAATCTTTCCTTGGGATTTGTGTCCTAGCTCCCTTGGAAAATGTGCCCTCTTCGCTGCTCACTTTCCTCTCTCAAGCTTACTCAGAAAATCTCTCTCAATCTCCTCCCGATGTGTCTTGCACACTACCCAATGCATTCTTTTATAAATATGAAAATGATATTTTCCCTCCAAAGTGTCTTTTCACCTTCCCCAACCCTAAATCCAAAGGCCAAGATTAGATCTTGCCTTTTTAAAGATCAAGGGTCATGATTCATTCCCTCCAAAATGAATCACTTAAAATATTAAAGTGATTTCACTTTATTACATAAATGTTTTATGAAAATAATGTCACTTTAAAATTAGAAGGTACACTTTATTAAAATGTCACTTTAATAAAAGAACCACTTAAAACAACTCTATAAAAACCTATTACAAAGTTAAGTGCCTGGTAGTGTAAACATAAGGTAACATCCGCATACAAGACAAAACATGCGGAGTACCTCCCGAGCTAAAAAGCTAACACTCCCTCTTAGCGAGGGAAGTACTCACTGCCACCACTATCATCTGGTTCCATCACACTGTGCTCTGTAGGAGCTCCCTCTGAACCTGGAGCCATCCTCAACACCTACACAGAACTCGAACTAGAAAATCTTCTCCTGGCAACATCCTGGAACCCTGAGTTCACTTCATCTTGAGCATTGGTTCGATCAACCTGGCTAAGCCTCTCCTGTCAGTGCTCAGAAGAGACTCGCTCTCTTCTCTCAGAATGCAAGACTGAATCCTTGGTGCCACCGCTGTCTCAAAAGCCTCCTCACGCTCTGTATCCGACGTTGAATCATACACTGAAGGTTGTCCTCTAAACATATACAAACTGTCCACCCGGTTACCGATCAGCTGCAGCTCCACCGGGTCCACTGCCTGCCTGTAGATAAAGACATGTTCCCTCTTGAACAATATGCAATATCTTGCATCCTCCAAGGCTGAGACTGAGAGCAATTTAACCCTCAACCCTGGAACAAAAAGAACTCCATCAAGCTCCAAGAGTCCCCCAAACTCGAGTTGGAATCTAACATTCCCAACTCTACGTACAACTCTCGCCATACCACCTTCATTTACCACCTTTCGACCAGGACCAATCTCTGTGAAATCTAGGAATACTCACCAGATTCCCGTCATGTGGCTAGAGGCTCCATTGACCACAATCCATCTGATATCACCTCCAAATCCTCCGCTGCCGACACTGGAAACTAGGGTCACCAAAGAAAATTCCCTGTCGTACTTTGAAGCAAAGTCCTCCATGGCTGTTGTAGCAACTGTCTCAGACCCCTCGGGTTCCTTCTTCTTCTTCTTCCTCTCAGGACAACGAGAGGCAAGGTGCCCCAACTGGTTACAACAATAGCATCTGACTTTACTCAAGTCCCTTCTGAAACTTCCTTTCTTCTTGCTCTTTGCAGTAAGAGCAACATTCTTATCAACTCCATCTGTCTTCTGTTCACTGCTCTGAGATCTTTCTTGGATCTCCTCCTGAGTGAAATCGTCCCACAGTCTGCTCCAATCCGATAGATGCTCACGTCCCACCACACACTTCACGAAGACTTCCCATTCTTTGGTGAAGCCATTTAAGGCTATCCTCACCAACTCAGAATCCGTAATGACCTCTCCAACAGTAGCCAGCTCATCTTTTACTTCAGCCACCCGGGTAAGATAAGAAGAGACACTCTCCTCCTTACCCATCTTGGTATCATCCAGCGTAGCCTTCAAGGCCATCTTCTGGTTCTCGTTCTTCGCCTCAAACAAGTTCTTAAGTGCATCCCACATCTCCTTGGCAGTCTTTTTCTCAGCCAAGTGTGGGATAAGGTGATCCTTCACCCCATCCAGAATAATCCTCTGAGTCTTGGCTTCCTTGACCTCATGCAAGTCCAAAGCAATAGGATCTGCTGCGGGAGTTGCCACAATAGAGTTGACATAGTTATAAATTTTGTTCTCCTTGAGAACAGCTGACAATCGGACCTTCCACTGCAAATAGTTGGAAATTGCATCCAACCGATCTTCATATCTAATGCTTGCAGCCATATTCCCTGTCACAACTCAAGGAAAACAATCACACCCTTCTGCCCAAAAATCACACTGTCCACTGTCACTCAGAGACAAAGCTCTGATACCATGTAGATTTTTAATGACAAAAATCAGCAAACTGAAATTTATGTCAAACACTTAGCAACCTAGAGATAATTGTCTTCATAAACTTCCGAAATGTCCCAAACTCATATTCAGAAATTACCATAAGCAGAAATACACATTGCTAAGCAAAAATGCCGCGGAAATAAACACAATGGACAGTAACCCATAAAACTCAAAAATTTAGGCAAAAGCCAGGGAAAACCCCAATGTGGGGAAACCCAACAAGAGAGAGAGAGAGAGATATTATTCAGCTTCAGGAAAGTACAGTACAGCAGCAAAATCACATTTCCAGCCAAGAGAAATCACTTACAGCACCCAAACATTCCCACCAAAATCTGCCTCAATTTTCGTGCTAAGTCCATACCGTTGTACGGCCCTCCCAGAAAATGCAGCACCTTGAAAATTGTGCCAACAACCTGCTGTACGGACTGTTCTGTACAACCCAGCAACAGCAAAAACTCTCCTCGAAAATTGTGCCAAGACCTGCTTCAATTTTCGTGCCTTTTTCCCTTGTTGTATGGACTGTACAGATCCGTACAGTACGGCCTCCAACAGTAGAAAAATAACTCAGCCACAAAACAGAAAATCTTTCATTGGGATTTGTGTCCTAGCTCCCTTGGAAAACATGCCCTATTTGTTGCTCACTTTCCTCTCTCAAGCTTACTCAGAAAATCTCTCTCAATCTCCTCCCGATGTGTCTTGCACACTACCCAATGCATTCTTTTATAAATCTGAAAATGATATTTTCCCTCCAAAGTGTTTTTTCACCTTCCCCAACCCTAAATCCAAAGGCCAAGATTAGATCTTGCCTTTTTCAAAATCAAGGGTCATGATCCATTCCCTCCAAAATGAATCACTTAAAATATTAAAGTGATTTCACTTTATTACATAAGTGTTTTATGAAAATAAAGTCACTTTAAAATTAGAAGGTACACTTTAATAAAAGAACCACTTAAAACAACTTTATAAAAACCTATTACAAAGTTAAGTGCCCAGTAGTGTAAACATAAGGTAACATCCGCCTACAAGACAAAACATGTGGAGTACCTCCCGAGCTAAAAAGCTAACAAGATTCACCCTAGCTCCCATCCATTGGTAAGTTGGGCAGATGAGGTAGATACAGCCGAGGCAGTTAAGAAATCAAAACCTCCAGATCAAGAAAATACACCATCAATGACAGGGATGGCAGGATTAGCAATGACAACAACAACTGTCAAAGAAGTTTGGACGATAGTAGGGAAGAAGAAAAAAACTCCAGCAGCACCGCAACCAATGGTGACAAGAAGTCAATCTCGAAATCCAACATAACCATGTTTTGCTTTTGTCGATTATTATGCCAACAATTTGTCCGAATATATTCATGTAAGGACTCATGGAAAGCAGTTTTCTTGCATATCTGGCAAAATAGGCCAGCAAATTTTGAATCCAGGCTGGTAAGCCCTGGCAATAGACTTTGGATATTTCTGCTATGTACTACATGTAGGCGAACCCGCTGCATTTTTTTAATACAAATTCTAACCATTTCTGTTAAAAAAAAAACATGCTTCTACATTCTATAATGTTCATGCTTCTACATAAACCCCTCATTACATTGATACATAGCTTAAAACATTTTTATCAATCCGCCTTTTAGTATTTTTAGACCCCTCGTTGTCAAAAAAAATTGCAAGGAAACTATCTTCTTGTCAAATTTCCTAGTGTTTGTAACCTTCCTATAGTATTTTCTGCAATTTACCTAGCTGTCTTCAACCAATCTTATTCAGATGTGTTGAGGACATTGAGCTACATTTTAAGACTGTAAATCGATAAATGGACTTCTAACAATAATGTGTTGGAAATCCACCCTAACCTTTTAGATCTTGGAGGTATAAGAAAATACAGAATGGATACACGACCTTGAAGTTAAATTTGAGAGGATAACATGGTAGATTATCACGAACAAATTCCTAAATTTACATTTCATAGAAACTATGCATTTATGTACAACATTAATAATACAATTTCTCATTTAGGATATCAGCCCAACAGAAAACAAGGTCTAACTAAATAAATGGGTGACTGGTATACAAAGTGAAAGTTCGAATTGATCCTAAGTGTGAGAAAGTAAAAGTATTTTAAATTTAACACTTCAATTGAAGTAAAGCATCACCAAACTACAAATATTTTTAGCAAAATCAAAAAGGATGATCGTTCCTGTTTTCGAGGGGACAAAGAGCAAACAACAAGGTAATTTAAATACACATGGGATAGTTGACTTACTGAGCCATCTGCAATATCAACACCAACATAGTACCCAATCCTTGCTTTATCCCATTTGATCAAATCACCTCCCTGGAAAATGTTACAGTATGTTGGATTTTGACCCTTAATAATTGACAAATTGAAGCATAAACAACAGAATAATAACAACTTCAAAATTTGAAACAGAATTATAATTAAGAAGGTCTGTCAAGATAGCTTATGCACATAAAATCCATGTTAAGATAAGAAGAAACTACTCGGTACCTTACTCAAACTAGTAAAAGTTAAAACCGTTTTTACTTTATTGTTCTCCATGTGACCGTTTATGCAATTCAACTCAAGTTAGTGTTGGTGACCTATTACACACAAGTACCATAGTTAACTATCAGTATCAAGGGTATGTTAACCTTTCTTCCCATGGGTGATCATCCCTATTTGGCATGGATGATAATAGCTGGTAATTAGTAGCATGATTAACCTAATTAGTATAAGCAGTGAAAGTGAACCACACCCTAACTTTGGTCCACCCTAAGATATCGTAACAGCCACATGTTGGATTACCATTCAAAAGGACTATCAAGGGTACCATGCTCTGATCTCACTATGTCTTCTATTATTCACAATTAATGCAGTGTACCATATTGTTTTCTTCTATTCACAATTAACGTAGTGTACCATATTGTTTTCTATTATTCACAATTAGCTTGGGTTTTAAAAGATCATTAATTTATTTTGAGAATTATGGTGACACAAGTTTTTTTGAGAAATGTGTCTTATAAAGTCTCTTTGGCTAAGCTGTCACACTATGAGAGGCATATCTATGCCATCAAAGTCGCCCAGGACATGCACATGGCCTCATCCGCACCCACTAGGGAGGTTTTGAACCTGGGTCTCCACATTAATACAAACCTGATCATCTTGTTTCTTGCTGCTAGACCACACTCCAGTGGGCAGTGACACAAGTTATTACACAGTACTCACAATCTTTTATATATTAGACAAACAATATTATATCAAGATATAAGACACAATATTCTAAAAATCCATATCATTATATTGTCATTCAAAGGTGCATGCAACTATAAATAACCAAACATTCATTTGTTATCATCTTCATTTTGGTCTAGGAATATTCCTTTAAGGAGATGATTACAAGCGAAGACTCCCTCCAGCATTTTGAAATTACACCATTTCACACACGTACCATATTCAAGTAACAACAGCATGCTTAACCCTATATCCAGTGTAAATTAGACCTTTCCATTTGTCTACCCTAGAAGATGCTTTCAAGAATAGTGAACATCTCATTTAAAGAAGACATCAAGAGCACATTGTTAGGATCCATTCCCTTATTTTAAACTGTTAGAAATTGTTATCATTTTTGTATACAGGACTCCATGTTGATAGTGTCACATCAACATCTAAAACACCTTTATCCTAAAGATCAAATTTTAGGAAATTAATCGAGTACACCTAAGGCATCTAATCTTTGATGAAATAAGTCATGCACAAAGTTTGCATGAACTACAATTAGTTAAGATAAGGTTCTATATGTGATGAGCGCTATAAATACTTTTTGCTGCACTTAGCAACTTTTTTTTATCGCGACACTATATTTTGTGTTACAATTTTGGACCATTAAATTTCAAAATAGCAATAAATGAAAGAAAGAACACAAACCATGAAGATTTTCCAAACTGAACAATGCCATTCCTTAGAATACCAGTATCACATATATTTAAAGTACAAAAATTGGGACAAAATTTGCCGTAGGACAATTTTTAGCATCTTTTAATACTATCCTATTTTCTGAACTTGATCTCTATTGTAGTGGCGATGAACTTCAACGTGCCTAGTCCTGGCAAGAAACAAAAGATTCTTTGTGAGTTGGATAACACTTTGATTAGCACAAAAGACACATTTGTCCTGTTTTGCTGTAGATGCAAATCACCAAAAATCCACTTTGGCCACTGCTTCAAATGATGCACTAACTGCAACTCTGTACTCAGCTTTTTTGGAGGACAAGGCAGTGGTTGTTTGCCTTATTCTACCCGAAACTTCCCCTGATCCCATGCCAAGTAAATTACCTGTCGTAAATTCTTCTTCATCTATGCAAGCTACCCAACCTGAATCTGTATGACCAATCAGCTTAAGTTATCATTATGCGCATTCCTTAGAATATCACATATATTTAAAGTACCAAAATTAGGACAAAATCTGCCATAGGACAAATTTTAGCATCTTTTAACACTATCCTATTTTCTGAATTTGATCTCTATCGTAGACTTGTAGTGCGAATCACTGTTGTAAAAGTCGGCGATTTTTCGCGACTTATTGAAAAAGTCGCGACTTTTTCCCCCTGCCGACTTTTACCCAGGAAAAAGTCGCGATTTTTAGTGATTTGAAAAAGTCGCGACTTTTTGAAAAAGTCGGCGACTTTTACCTAAAAAGTCGCGAGTCGACTGTAAAAGTCGCTGGGCGACTTAAACCCGCGCGTATAAGGGCGATTTTTCATTTTTTTTGAGTCATTTCTAAATCATTGTGTGAGGAGAAGGAAGGAGAAGGGTTTGTGGTCTTCCTCAATGACTTTGGAGGCAACTTAGCAAGCATCATCATCACCATCAAAGATTTCTAAGTGGAGCAAGGGTTCAATTCATTTGCCCACCAGTGTTGAATCTTCCATTCATAGGTATGTATCTAAATCCCTCAATGTTAATGCTTATTTTCTATGGATTTTTGGAAGTTTGCTTGCCTCTTTGCTTGTTTATTTGCTTGCCTACGTTTTGCCTTTTTTTTTTGGTCATTTTGCCATGATTTTCTTGCCCATAGAACAATGTAATGTTATTTTTTTTTTGGGACAGCAAGCTTCAGCCTTGCTGTTAATTTTTTCTCCATGATGTTATTGTC
>SNQJ01S0000666.1:431059-483260 GCA_010110895.2 Picea sitchensis | reverse complement strand
TTTTGAAAAAAATGAATATATTTTGTATTTTTTAATGTTTGTCGTGGTTTTCCGATTTTTTGCCGACTTTTTCCGACTTTTGCCGAAACGATTTTTTCCGGACCCTCGCCGACTTTTTGCCGTGGCCGACTTTTACAACAGTGGTGCGAATGAACCTCAATGTGCCTAGTCCTGGCAAGAAACAAAAGATTCTTCGTGAGTTGGATAACGCTTTGATTATCACAAAAGAGAGATTTGTCCTGATTTTCCTGTAGATACAAATCACCAAGAATCATCTTGGGCCACTGCTTCAAAGGATGCACTAACTGCTACTCTGTACTCTGCTACTTTGGAGGGCAAGGCATGGTTGGTTGCTTTATACTATCCCGAAACTTCCCCTGATCCCATGCCAAGTAAATAACCTGTCGTAAATTCTTCTTCATCCATGCAACCTACCCAATCCGAATCTGTGTGACCAATCAGCTTAAGTTATGATTGTGCACCTACTATACACCATAATGCAATATTCCTTTATTATACTTTAAGATTGTTTTTGCTGCCTTCCAATGAATAGCTTTCATGAAAGCCATAAATTGTGATATAATGCTAACAGCATGGCTTAAATCTGGTCAAGTAGATGTAAGGTAGATAGATGAATCTCCCTGTGAGCTGCCTATACCAGTGTTACACTTATCGTGCTATTATCGCCATTATTGCAATAAATACCTGAAAAACTGAAGCAGCGATATTGTTGCCTAATTTATTGCAATATATTCTGGGTTTTGAAATTATCATGATAATTTCACTAATTATCGCGAGAAGATATAAATTATCGCCCTATCGTGGTCCAACTCGACTTAAAACAGTTTTTTTGGGTTTTTTACCTTCATTTTGCAAAAGTCACTAAGGGGATTGATCTTTGAGATTACTGTGACCATTTTCCATCAAGCAAACAAGGGGAAATTTTTAGTTTTCATTGCCATCAACCGAGCATTTGTGGAGTGGTAATTTACTCCAATCTACCATATCCATATTCCCAGGTATGTAGCAAAATTTAAGCCTTTATTTTCTTTGTTTTTCAAGATTTAGTATAGGGTTTGCAATGTCCATTAGATATACCTTTTCTTGCCCTTTTTTAATGGGAGATTTAACACTTATGTAGCTATAATATTTTAATTGCGACATTCTTTAAGTTTTTTGTGGATCTGGATTCTGAATTTTCCCATATGTTTTGTGCCACAAGTTTAGAAAGATCAATTCTTTGTTCTGTTTCTTTTATTGAAAGAGAACAAACAAAAATAGAATCAGATTTGTACTCGAAGTGTTTATCAAAATATTCACCAATCTCTTGGGCAAAAAAATTATTTACAAAAGATCAAAGATATACAGAAGAGAATTCCTTTCCTTTGGAAAGAATAAGATTCATTGAGAAATTTAAAAAATCAATTCGTTATTATTTTTTTTACATATTGTCTGTTATCCCCATTTTGTGGATAACTAAGGAGATCATGTCTCGAGGCCCTCAGATTGCAGATATGGAGTGTCGAGAGACTACATGACCAGCAGTACCTTTTTGCACAGATGGAAAACCCACTCACCACCACAGATGGTTACAGAATTGCAGATGGCATCCACCACACTAGCGGGCTTTCGAAAGGCAGTGGGCCTTGCTCCATGAGGTACAAGTCAGTATTATGGTGAGCATCATTTCAATATTTAAGCCATTTGATTATGTTGTATCTTAGACATTATGTCTTTTGCCCTGCTTCACCTTGGTGGTTGACATTGTGCCCTAGTAAGTAGTTTTCCTTGGGGATGGGTTTGCTAATGGGAAACTCCCTTAATGAGCCATCGTACCGTTCCCGCCCATACTTACCACTTTCCATCATTGTTCCCCTTCATTTCCTCATCTCTTGGGATTTTAGGGTGTATTGACCCAAGAAGGGGTTGTCCCTCATTCTATGGGAAGAAGGGGTTGAAGGCCCAGAGGGGTTGATGTTGGGTAAAAGATAAAAGCCTTGTATAAACCTTCTAGATGCTTCACCCAGGGATCACCCAGCAATGAAATGCTTATCTTTGAGTAAAGGGGACCCACAATATAATAAAGAATGCTTAAAAGGTTTGTTGAATGATAAGAGGTCTCAGCACGAGCCGACCTATCACGTCCATGAATATCTAGTGGTATGGCATTACCATCATCTGGTCATCAAACCAGGGTAATGGTTCTAAGTTGCATGGCTGAGAGAAAGGGGGTCTCATCACGAGCCAGCCTTCTCATTTCCATTAGGTGTTTGTGGGTGACATTACCATCATCTGGTCACCGCGCCAAGGCAGTGACCTTCAATCTCTCCTTGTGCTATATTGAAAGAAAATAAAGAAAGAAAGATAAAAGGTAATTGATGGGCTTGGAAAAAGTGCATTGCGGACGAAGGTACCAAACACCCTCTACAAAGGCACCCATGGATGAGACACTACAACGCCTTATATGTCATGAGCCCTATGCCCATTGAGTCTTGACCCCAACCACTTCATCCACTTTACATGGCTTAGAGAGGAATCTCTTGGAAACCCTCCTTGACCTAGGGCAAAATCTACCCAATAGGACACCTCGTCAACCCTCCCATATTCAAGCTTGACAAGTCGCATAGTGTCTTTGAGTTGTTAATTGTTTGATATAGTGATCTTTGATGCACATGCTTAGATTGCTTATTTATTGATTGGATTCACTTATCATGATGTTATGACTTGAGATCCTTGGAGGGCATGCTCATTTGTCTTTGCAAGACCTAGTTGGTGGAGAGTTTTGGGAGAACAAGCCTAGCTTGGGCTTCCATGGGGCCACAAGCCCACAAGTTGGATGCCAGGGGCCCGCATTCCGGATGAGAGAGATCAAATTTGGAAGGCCTTGATGATGACTTGGACGACATAGCCCAGCCCTCACTTGCCAAACAATTTGCCCAGGAGGGGCAAAACATCCTATTTTTTAGCTTAACATTGTGCTTTTGGGGCTAGGGCATGGTGGTGAGGTGCCACTCTTTTGACACATGGACGTTTTGAGGAGAAGAGGGTCTTCACCATGATGAGAGTGCTTAGATGCTTGACATGTGGCCTTTGGAGGCCTACCCATGCTTCTCCAACACCAATGACTTCCTTAAAGCGGCAAAACGTCACCTAAAGGGGAGAAATCCTTCTAAAATTAGGGTTTTATTTGTGGAAAAGTGAAATTTTAAAGGAATTGTTTAGGGGAAAGATTAGGGTTGTTAACCCCTAATCTTGTGTTTTACCCTAAAGTATGTGGACAAACTATGTTAGCTACATTTTGTATAAATAGAGATCATAAGATCTCATTTTTATCATAACTCTCCCTCATTGTGAGAGGACTTGGTCTGAAATTTTCGCTACACTTGGCTCTTTTAAGTTTTTATCTCTTGTGCACTTGTTTATGGCTATATAGATGAATGGTTGATGGAGGAGTGAGGCGCTAGCCTTGGATGATGTTTTCTAGCTCTTATGGTGGATTATCTTGGCATTTCTCTTGATCTTGGTATGGTCTTTTACTATTATGCTATCATTTTTTTCAAGTCAAGTATTGTTATGCTAGGAGTTAGGTGGGAAGTATAAGGGCATACACCCCCACCATAGTCTTCATCATTTTATGCTTCATCTCATTGACTATACAAGGGTTTGCTAAGAGAAGTATAAGGGCATACACTCTCTTAGCCTAAACCCTAGTTAGAGAAACTTGCCTTGGGAAGTAAAAGGGCTTACACCTGCAAGGAGGTAGTTTTTCTAGCTCTTTGTTTATTTGACACCATTAACCCAAGAGTAAAGGCACTAGTCATATGTTTTTGCATTGGAGATATAAAATCATTGCCTTGGGAAACACAATTTTGATCTTTTGAAAGGTTTCTTGATTGAAGTTGGTTGGCCTCATTGAGAGGAGTCTTCCCCTACTAGGGCATCCCCTCTCTCCCACTACTTCTTGCTGCTGTTACAAAATTACATCTTCGGCCGTTAGGGCTGCAAAAACCCTAACTCATTTGCTTGAATAACTCTCTTATCAACCATTGAATTTTGCTCAAAGTTTGCACACCTTTTCTCCTTGGTCCAGCGCATGTTTTGGCAAAGTTTGAGGGGATTTCAGTGGCTGATTTTCTTGCTGTAATACATTGAATGTTACAGCTATAAGGCTGATATAATTTGCTGCAGACAAGTGTTTACAACAGCCTTATCTTTTATGCTAAGAATATTGGTTTTTCATCTTGAGTTTAGCTAGTCATTTACTAGTCTTTCTCTTACATTTTCTACTTGATCTTTAGCATTTATTGAGCAGCTTATAGTACCATTTTCTTGCCAATATATACTGTTATCTATTGCTGCAAATTAGGGACAGCAAGCTTAACTTGCTGATCCAACTAACATACATCATTGCAAAGTGTCTTTTCTTGTGTCTTGGGCAAGTATTTCATCATTTGCACGTTACTCAACATACTTGGCAGCCCTTGGACCTTCCGAAGGGCTTCATTCCACACATTTCACTCCACTTAGACTTGACTTCCAGGGGCTTCACTTCCATTCATCTCCATCTCCATCTCAATCCTCCTAGGGTCACCGAAATCGCCTCCGACCTAGTCACCCTTGAAGTGCGGGACCTACATCAAGGTGACATTGGGTGTAGGATTCCCAAGTTGTAGCACTTGCTTTGTGGTTGGGTCGGGCTTTGCCCAACCTACAACTTGCACTATAACATTTTGGCGTCGATGCTGGGGAAGATTTTGAATCTTCTTCGTACCCTAACGACACTTTGGTAATCTATCCCAAAGCCTTTCCCTTAGCTTACCTGGCGACTCCATCCGAGGGGTGTTCCCTTTCCACCTTTCTTGACGAGTTCATTTTGAAACTCATCTGGCGACTCCAACCTTCCTAGAACCCACTTTTCCCTTATCATTTTCCATCCTTTGGTGAGCCTTGAGCTCATCTGGCGACTCCATTGAGATATTACCCTAAGTGATGGAACCATGGCCTCACGGGACTTACCATGGGCATTCCATAAGGTTTATCCCTCCTTTGATGTTCAGGATATTCCTGGATATCCAAACCATTGCCCGACAGCATGGAGGGAAAATTTCCCCAAGTTTGACGATGATCCAGCTCTAGCAGTCACCCATGTCATGAATTATATGAAGTATGCCTCGAGCTTAAATGTGCTACATGAAGATGTGTTGATGAAAATTTTTGTGTCTTCACTGAAATCAAGTCAAAGGGATTGGCTTGCACACTCATGTGATCCAAAGAGTATCCCTTCTTCTACAAAGCTCGTTGAAGAATTTCTCAGGCAATATCGGCCAGCTACTCCAAGTTTGCAAGATGCTTTCCAAGAGCTCAAACACACTCTTTGCTGAGAAGGTTTTCCGATTGATGATGAGACCATATATGAATAAAAGCTTGAAGAAGATCTCGATGAAGAAGATCTGGATGAGACATATGATGAAGATGAAGTATTTGCTCTTCTACTTGATGAGGACATCCAGACCTATGCTCCTCCTGCACATCAAGATGACAACATGATGAGTTGTGACCCTTTCGAAGACCTTGATGATGCTTTATTCCATGACCTTGAAAGTGAAGAAGTATCGGAGGAAACCTTGGATATGACAGATCCCCTTGAAGAAAAGCAAGTAAAGAACTATGCACTCAAAATCAAGCCTCTTGTGATGAAGAGGTGATGGAGGGGTTTGTCTATAAAAAGAAAGAAGAATTATGATAAAGTACAACATATTGAGGCACCGCTATCTCTGATCCTACTTGATGAAGGCGAGGTTGTCCAACCTTGTTTACCTCCTAATGTTGAAGAAGCGATCAGTCTCGATGATGAAGAATTTGAAGGTCCAGTTGAAGACGTCCATGCCTCTTCTCCTCCTACACACAAAGACGAAGAGATGGTCATTTTCAGTCATACTGATGGTCTTATGAAAGTACCTTTTCGATATGGTTGATGAGCCTATAGACACTTTCATACAGACTGGCAGACGCAGATGGGATCTTAGTTGTCTCAAATTTGATAGAGACTCCATTTATGACATTGAGGGTAGCTCTCAGGCAGAAGGGTTGTCATCATGAGAGGAGTGGTCCTCATATGTATAAGATTTCAGTTGTTTGGCTACCTGGTGATGATATGGTTACAGATCTGTTCTGCCCCTTCAAGGATGACTTGTCACAACATACTCAGAGTGATCTTCAATTATCCTTTGGTACATACCCTTTTGAGGATGTAGATTTGTTTCATGAGGACTTCCAACCGTTGTGCTTAGATTTTGAGGAATACCAGGACGTGGCCACCTCAAGCAACCTCCAAATTCCAAGCATTTATCGAGCATCATCTTCTCTTGATTGTCTTGAGCCATCCCTTTAGAAGAAGTCAACCCTAGTTAGACCAAGTCCTTGTCCTCACCCATTTGATTACAACGATAGGACCTAGTTTGACCCCATAGGAAAATTGTCCTTACGTTAGAAACCCTAGCCTAGAAATGTAGAGGCAAGGTCGTTGAGGTGATACTTGCCTATCTGTTGCAACAAGCTCTCCCTCACATGGACAGGACTTTCCCTTGGCGAGAGTTTGAGCAATAACATGTTGGTCTTCTTGAATGATATGCTTATATATAACAAATCATGGGAAGAATACCATAAACATGTGGATAAAGTCCTATAAATACTTGAGAACAATCAATTGTTTGTGAAAACTGGAGCATGAAAAGGGAACAAATCCAATGACAATGGCAACAACATCACTTTCTACAAACATGGCAATCCATGGCACTATTATGGCCTTGCCTAGCGCTATGAAGGAGATTTGTTATGCCTTAACTCTCAATCTCTTCGAGATTGATTGAAGGGAAATGGCAAGAAAAATAGAGAGTGCTCCACAAAGAGGTGTTGCCATCATTGATCAGAGGCGGAAAATTCAGCAGTACAAGCATATGAGCACCCATTTTCTCCAACAATATTGTCCAACATGAGAAGGTTTCCATTGATCTTATGGTGTTTGACAATGTGCCATTGTTGGCTTAGCGGAAGTTGTTACAAATATTTGTGTAGGAGTTAGGGCAGTTAGAGCTCGAGGATCACAAGGTGATTGGTCACTTTGCTTTGGCCCAAATTCAATCCACGTTTGTTTCCTTCAAAGACCCTAAACGTTTTTGCCTAGCAACGAACAATATCATGGTAGTAGGTTTTGCACACCAAGTGTTTGACGAAATGTCCATGCGCAAAGTGTTTGACACAATTCCTGTACAAGTTGATGCACACCGAGTGTTTGATGAAATGATTACAGGCCAAGTGTTTAAAAAAGTCACTACTCAACAAGCACACTTTCAAATCATGGTAAAATCACTCACAAGGAAAACCTCGTTACTGTGGGTGAAATTCGAAGTTTCTATCACACATACAAATCTCAAATTGGAGCACACACAATAGAACCCTATGGACTAGCAGCGGCTTCTGTTTGTAGGGAAACAAATCGATGATCAAGTTGTGTTATCATACTAAAACAATTGCAAGGATTCAACTCTCTTGTTGGTTTTACACCTATGTGTAGGAGAGGTGGGAAAAGGCACACCTTCATCCTCCAAGCCTGTTTCTTTTAAGGATGTGGTCAAAAATAAACCACTCTCTCCAACTCCTTTGGTTCCTCCTATGCCTAGTGCATATATCATGAAAAAATTAGAAGAGGTGCCATTGTCGAAGAGTGAAATGTTGGGCCTTCAAAGGCCACTCATCAACTCAACACGTGCCAAATGTCACATCACAAGCCTCCTCCATCATCTCCATCGAGCCCTAGTGACGTCATGGGCTATAAGGATGACATCCAAGCCTACAAAGGCTAGCGTCCAAGTGGAGAGGGATGGGAGCTGGTCTGCTAGCCATGCCAGAGTGCCTCCAAAGGCAATGACCTCCTTCTTCACTGTGCAAGTGATAATCACAAGCTTGCCCCATACGTGGGGTCTCTACAACCATCCTTGGGCTCCAAAGCCCTCACGAAGGTTCGAACAAGTCTTCTCCTCAAGAATACCTGTCCACCGGGCAAGGTCCTGCAAAAACAAATAGATACACCCTCCAAGGATCCATAAGTCACAAGAATCATGCCAAGTAAGCCACATCTAATAATAGAACCACCTAAACATGTGCATCAAACCCCCCTTTTCAAACTAAACAAATGCTCAAAGACCTTATACAATTTGTCAAATTTAGGTGTGGGAGGGGTGTCAAGGCATCCTATTGGGTCAATCAACCCCCAAGTCAAAGGTGTTTCCCAAGAGAAATCTATCTAAGCCATGTGTGAATATGAGGTGGAGTGGGGTAAGACTTTTGGGCATGGGGTTCATGTTAGATTTTTTAGCTCGGGAGGTACTCCGCATGTTTTGTCTTGTATGCGGAAGTTACCTTAATATTTGCACTACCAAGCACTTGACTTTGTAATAGTTTTTATAAAGTTGTTTTAAGTGGTTCTTTTAGTAAAGTGACTTTTTAATAAAGTGTACCTTCTATTTTTAAAGTGACTTTATTTTGATAAAGCACTTATGTAATAAAGTGAAATTCACTTTAATTTTAAGTGAGACATTTTGGAGGGAATGGATCATGACCCTTGATCTTGAAAAAGGAAAGATCTAATCTTGGCCTTTGGATCTAGGGTTGGGGAAGGTGAAAAGACACTTTTGGGGGGAAAATGTCATTTTCAGATTATAAAAGAATGCAATGGGTAGTGTGCAAGACATGTTGTGAAGACATCGGGAGGATGTTGAGAGCCCATCGGGAGGAGAGTTAGAGAGAATTTATGAGCATGCTTGAGAGAGAAAAGTGAGCAGCAAAGAGGGTACGTTTTTTGAGGAAAGAGGGCATGATTCCCGCGAAAAATTTTCTGTGAATTTTTTGCCGAAATATTTTTCTGTTGTGGGAGGCCGTACTGTACGGATCAGTACAATCTGCACAGTCCATACAATTCCGTACTGTCGTACGGATTTGGCACAAAAACCGAGGCATTTCGGGCATGGATTTTGAGGCAGATTTATGTTTTTTGTTCGTTGTTTTTGGGTCGTACGGAACAATCTGTACAGTTGACTGTGGGCACGGAAAACAAGGCAAAAGGAGGTCGTATAGCAGTACGGTTTTGGCACGGAAAACGAGGCAGATTTATGTGGGACAGATTTGGTGCTGTGAGGTATTTTTCCTTGGCTAGAAATGTAGATTTGTTGTTGTTTTGTACTTTCCTGAAGCATAATAATAAGATCTCTCTCTCTCTCGTTGGGTTTCCCCACATTGGGGTTTTCCCTAGCATTTGCCTAAATTTCTGAGTGTTATTGGGTTGTTGTCCACTGTGTTTTTCCGCTACATGTTTTTGCTTAGCAATGTGTATTTCTACTTATGGAAATTTCTGAATGTGTTTTGCATTTATGAAGTTTATGAAGACAGTTATCTCTAGGTTGCTAAGTGTTTGACAAAATTTCAGTTTGTTGATTTTAGTCATTAAAAATCTACATGGTATCAGAGGTTGTGCTCTGAAGTTCAGTGGGCAACATTTGACACTTGGAACAGCAAGTGATTTGTTGTTGTATTTGCTTGAAGAAGGCAGAAAAGGTTCTTTGTCAGGTGAACAAAGATGACAAGAATGTTGCTCTTGTGGTAAAGGGCAAGAAGAAGGACATGAGCAAGGTGAGATGCTTTGCATGTCACAAGACTAGCCACTACGCTAGTCAGTGTCCGAACAAGAAGGAGAAGAAGCCGGAACCAGAGGTGTCAGCATCAGCAGAGATTGCAGAGTTTGTTGAGAGACATGAGAGGGAGTTTTCTCTCATGACTGGTCCCCTGGGCAATGGTTGCCTAGTGTTCGAGGACATTGAAGTGTGGTTCGTGGACAGTGGAGCTTCTCGGCATATGACAAGGATGAGGTTAGTGTTCTTGAGTCTTTCAAAAACAGACTCAGACTGTTGTGTGGGTGTTGGTACCGGCCCACAACTTGCATTGAAGGGGTTGGAAGTGTTAGATTCCAGCTAGAGTCAGGAGGATTTTTGGAGATTGTCGAAGTATTGTATGTTCCAGAGATGATGGTTAACTTACTTTCAATGTCATCTCTGGAGGTTGATAGATTTGGAGTGGCATTCTATTGTGGCCGGGTATTTCTATATTCAGAGAGAGCTACTCCAGACACAGCAGTGATGCTTGGTGTCGGGGTATGAGAGGTTGTACAGGTTGTTGGGTCGACCTGTGTTGGGGTCCAGTGGATTTCTGGACTCAGATTCTGTGTCGGAGAGTTGGCAGGTAGCATGGGAGAGAGAGTTGATACATGGCACTCAGTCTTCTTTCGAGACTCTCAAGAGACTCAGCAGGCATGAGTCGACACAGTTGGATGCTCAGGAGAGTGTGCAGTCTCCTAGGAGCATGTCTTCAGTTCGTGGTACAGCAGAGGTAGCAGCAGAGGCTTCTAGTGCAGTGGGAGTAGTGGCTTCATGTTCAGAGGGAGCAGAGACTTCTAGTACAGAGGGAGCAACTATGGCAACTAATGAGATGGAGACAGATTCTAGTGGTGATACCAGAAGTACCTCCCTCGCTAAGAGGGAGTGTTAGATTTTTTAGCTCGGGAGGTACTCCGCATGTTTTGTCTTGTATGCAGATGTTACCTTAATATTTGCACTACCAAGCACTTGACTTTGTAATAGTTTTTATAAAGTTGTTTTAAGTGGTTCTTTTAGTAAAGTGACTTTTTAATAAAGTGTACCTTCTATTTTTAAAGTGACTTTATTTTCATAAAGCACTTATGTAATAAAGTGAAATCACTTTAATTTTAAGTGAGACATTTTGGAGGGAATGGATCATGACCCTTGATCTTGAAAAAGGCAAGATCTAATCTTGGCCTTTGGATCTAGGGTTGGCGAAGGTGAAAAGACACTTTTGGGGGGGAAATGTCATTTTCAGATTATAAAAGAATGCATTGGGTAGTGTGCAAGACATGTTGTGAAGACATTGGGTGGATGTTGAGAGCACATCAGGAGGAGAGTTAGAGAGATTTTTTGAGCATGCTTGAGAGAGGAAAGTGAGCAACAAAGAGGGCATGTTTTTCAAGGAAAGAGGGCACGATTCCTGAGAAAAAATTTCTATGAATTTTTGGCCGAAATATTTTTTTGTTGTGGGAGGTCGTACTGTACGGATCCGTACAGTCCGTACGATTCCGTACAGTCTATAGCCGTACGGATTTGGCACAGAAATCGAGGCATTTCGGGCACGGATTTCGAGGCAGATTTTTGTTTTATGTTCGTTTTTTGGGTCGTACGGAACAGCCATACAGCTGACTGTGGGCAAGCGAGGTCATACAACAGTATAGTTTTGGCACAGAAAACGAGGCAGATTTCTATGGGACATATTTGGTGCTGTGAGGTATTTTTCCTTGGTTGGAAATGTAGATTTGTTGTTGTTTTGTACTTTCCTGAAGCATAATAATAAGATCTCTCTCTCTCTCGTTGGGTTTCCCCACATTGGGGTTTTCCCTGGCATTTGCCTAAATTTCTGAGTGTTATTGGGTTGTTGTCCACTGTNTTGTAATAGTTTTTATAAAGTTGTTTTAAGTGGTTCTTTTAGTAAAGTGACTTTTTAATAAAGTGTACCTTCTATTTTTAAAGTGACTTTATTTTCATAAAGCACTTATGTAATAAAGTGAAATCACTTTAATTTTAAGTGAGACATTTTGGAGGGAATGGATCATGACCCTTGATCTTGAAAAAGGCAAGATCTAATCTTGGCCTTTGGATCTAGGGTTGGCGAAGGTGAAAAGACACTTTTGGGGGGGAAATGTCATTTTCAGATTATAAAAGAATGCATTGGGTAGTGTGCAAGACATGTTGTGAAGACATTGGGTGGATGTTGAGAGCACATCAGGAGGAGAGTTAGAGAGATTTTTTGAGCATGCTTGAGAGAGGAAAGTGAGCAACAAAGAGGGCATGTTTTTCAAGGAAAGAGGGCACGATTCCTGAGAAAAAATTTCTATGAATTTTTGGCCGAAATATTTTTTTGTTGTGGGAGGTCGTACTGTACGGATCCGTACAGTCCGTACGATTCCGTACAGTCTATAGCCGTACGGATTTGGCACAGAAATCGAGGCATTTCGGGCACGGATTTCGAGGCAGATTTTTGTTTTATGTTCGTTTTTTGGGTCGTACGGAACAGCCATACAGCTGACTGTGGGCAAGCGAGGTCATACAACAGTATAGTTTTGGCACAGAAAACGAGGCAGATTTCTATGGGACATATTTGGTGCTGTGAGGTATTTTTCCTTGGTTGGAAATGTAGATTTGTTGTTGTTTTGTACTTTCCTGAAGCATAATAATAAGATCTCTCTCTCTCTCGTTGGGTTTCCCCACATTGGGGTTTTCCCTGGCATTTGCCTAAATTTCTGAGTGTTATTGGGTTGTTGTCCACTGTGTTTTTCCGCTGCATATTTTTGCTTAGCAGTGTGTATTTCTGCTTATGGAAATTTCTGAATGTGTTTGCATTTATGAAGTTTATGAAGACAGTTATCTCTAGGTTGCTAAGTGTTTGACAGAATTTCAGTTTGTTGATTTTAGTCATTAAAAATCTACAGTTCATGACATACAAGGGTTCGTATTATCTCATTTATGGGTGCCTTTGAGGGTGCGTTGCCCTTCGTCCATGATGCAACATTTTTCCAAGCCCTTTTTTGCCATTAATTAATTAAAGTCTGAAACAGTTGGGTACTATAAGACATGGAAAGAAAAGAGTACCGCAACATCACTTGAAGCTTAGGTACACCGAGTGCCATATGCATGGAAAGGAAAGGACACCACATAAATGCACCTCCTCGACAAGTGGGACATCTATATAATGTTAGTTTGTTTTTGTGAGTCTTTCAATTCTTTAGGAGAAACACTTCATTGTTCTCAAGACCTCTTGGGCAAGCATCTCGAAGGTTTATTATTGGCTTTTATCTTTTTCCAGCTACATTTCCCTATGGGCCTTCAACCCCTTCTTCCCATGAAATGAGGTACAATCCCTTCTTGGATCAGTGCACTTGAAAATCCCAAAAGATGAGGAGACAAAATGGGATAGGTATGGAAGGTGATAAGTATGATCAGGAGTGGTACGATGACTCTTCAAGGAAACCTCTAGTAGCACCCTATTCCCGAGGGTGACCAACTTACTAGGACAAAATGACACCCACCAAGGTTAAATAAGTCAAAGAGTATAATTTCCAAGCAAATGTTTTGTAATCAAGGAAGAATTCTTTGCAACATATTAGGGTGACACTTACCATGATACCTGACTTATTACCTCATGAAGCAAGACTTGTTGTCCTCTGGGGCGAGGTCGGCGTGGTGGATGTTGCTCTGTTGTTGGTGATGTATGGTGGTGCATCAATGAATAGGAAGGGCCCTGCGGGGCTATGCTAGTCAATCTGGCTCTTAGCACATGTCTGCTACCTGTGGGCCTCGAGACATGATCTCCTTAGTTACCCCTATTAGTTACCCCTAGACTGAGGGGGCAACAGGCATCCTACCTCAGATTTGTATGAGTGGATCTACTGGAACTGGACAAAACATTGTGAGGTATCTCTATGCTCTAAAGGTTATTTATTGTCTTGTTTACAAATCTTGAAGATTATCAAAAAGTGTTTGAGGAGGGTCCCTAGTTTTGGAGAAGAGCAGAAATTTTTGTTACCCTGTGGCTCCCAAAACTTGACACTATACTATGTCAGTCACTACAATGTCAATTTGGGTTTGCCTCCCAAATCTGCCCTTACATTTTTGGCATTTATCAGTCTTTGAGAATATCGAGAATACTTTTGGTTGGTACATAAAAACAGATCTTGAGAAGGTTAAATTGGGTTTGTGCACATATGCCTGAATATATATTGAGATAGATATCAGCGAGGTTTTACTAGACAAAATGATTCTGAAACAAGAAAATTTTAGATGGACTCAGGTCTTGCATTATGAGAATACAACATTTTGGTGTCAGATCTACTAATAAACAAGACATCTTTAGGATACTTTCCCTCATGCATGACCCCATCCACCAAGGAAAAAAAGGCTCAAACCAGAATAAAAAAAATTGCAATCTTGTAAGCAACCTTTTCTAGATGATGAGCCCCAAGGGTCAACTCAAGTGGTCTTGAGTTGGACGTGAGATGTCTCCCCCAGTGATCAGTTGGGGAGGTCACGAGTTCGACTTTCTTGATCCCCTTGGGGTTAGGACGTGTAATCTGGGCCGACGGTTTACCTCGTTTACCATCCACGAATCATGGGGAAGTACTCGAAGGGTTTTCCACAAGGATTTCCTTGGAAAAAAACCTTTGTCGGATGATGAAAGTGATTAGAATGAAGAAAATCAAAAACCACAAATTTAGAGAAGGTTAATGATGTCTATCCAAATGTGTCGACTAAGGAAACAACTCCCCCCTCGGGAGCTAGTAAGGAAGATAAAATTGAAAGATTTTCCCCCTCGGGGATGGATGTTGTTAAGGAAGCTCCATGAAAAGGAATGAAGAGACTTCATGAATCTGAAAATTATGATTCCAATAAGGAGTCAATACTCCTATGAATGGTGGATATAGGATTTCTACGTTACAAATAGTCCCTATGGAATCTTCGTGGGGATAGATTAAAATCAAGAAGAAGAAAGAGAAAAAAACATTGGATCAAGGATTCCTCTCATCTTTAGTTCCCGACGTGCTTTCTTTGTTTCTTGTGTTTAGTCTTAAAATCAGTTGGTGCTTGAATCCCTATTACGATGATAAATTGTTAGTTGTAGGGAAAATATACTTCCCAGTTTATATGAAATGCTCTAGTAGCATCTTTTCTTTGTTAGAAATAAGAAGTTATGATTTTTTGCAAGGAAAAAAAAATCAATTGTACACAGTGTTGCACGTATCGCGATAATATCGGACAATATCGGAATTATTGCGATATTATCGCCAAAACCCAACTTGGCGATAATATCGCTGGTATTTATCGCGATAATATCGCTAGTATTTATCCCCGGGGGGGGTTGTCCAAGGTCATGTTAACCAAAAATTACACTTGTTCATTTTTCATGTATGCTTAGTTGTATATCAGCAGTAGGGGCTTGTAAAGATCCTAGAGGAGTGTTATTTGTTTTATGGTATTTGCATGTGCTAACATCAGTTCTAAAACCACTTGCAAAGGCACCATAAAAGAGCACTTAACCATTAGTTTGAAGGGAGTTTTCTTGGCAGAAATTTCAGACCTGTTTGCTGTCCTAAAACAGCAGCAAGGACAACTTTGATAAAGTAAACTTAGAGCCCAACAAGAGGTCACAAGACAGGCCTATTGGGCATCCTTCTAGTTCCTCAAAAATCTACAACCGAGATTGAAATCAGATCGGTCAAAGTCAATCCGAGACTGAGTATCTAGATGCCTCAATATGATCATCTCATGAGATTCATTTATTTTTGTTTTGATGTTATTTTGTATTATCATGTCAGGAATTATGACTCAGGATAGATATCATATTTCAATATCGATGTTTGATGGACCACTTGACATCTTATATTGCAATTTTATTTTCATATTTATGTGACAATGTGTTTGTTTGATGTTGATGTTGATTTAGAAGTTTAAAAATTTGAGAAAAAATGATTATTTTTGTATTTTTTAAATTTTCCCCGATATTGCCAATAATTTCAATTTTGGACCCCGGCGATAAATTCCCGATAATGATAAGTGCAACATTGATTGTACAACAATGTCCAAATGTACTTTTAAAAAACAAGTAGAGTATTTGGGTCATCTTGTTTCACATGAAGGGGATCAAGGTTGACCCTCAAAAGACGGACCATGATAGCCTAAAGTACTTTTTGGAGCAAAGGTTGTCTTCATAAGAGTAACAAAGATGGGTAGCTAAAATGCAAAGGTTTGATTTTGAAGTAACATACAAAAAAGGGAAGGATAATGTAGTAGCAAAGGCCCTCTCAAGAATAGGAGAAGCATCCATTTTCTACACCATTTCATGATTCATCTACCATTCCTATGTGGTTGGAAGAAGCTCACCATGAATGGCAAGAAGACAATAGTACTAGACAAAAAACACAATGTTTAAAAGAAGGAAAGAACTCTATAGAACATTGGGAGTGGAAAAGAGACACCTTTTGGACAAGGATGGAATATTTTTATGCCCTCAATCGAAGTTGAAACAACACATATTAAGGGAGGCTCATAACTCTCCCATGGCAGGATATTCAAGGTTCCTCAAAACATATCAAAAAATCCAAATTGGCAAGGAATGAAGAAGGATATTCAAAAATTTGTAAGAGAATGTCTGGTCTGCCAAAGAAATAAAGGAGAGACTATCAAGACTCCAAGGTTACTTACTTCAACCCTTGTAGAAATTTCCAAAATTCAAGCTTTAATACAAATTCAGAAATTTCCAAAATTCAAGCTTTAATGCAAATTCAGAAATTTCACCTCTTTCCTAGAGGTTTCCTGAATCTAGTCCCTGTAAATTTACACCCTTAGGACTGATCTGAAATATAATATATCGGCAGCAATGTCGAACAATATTTCACTTCTTAGCAACCCCAATCCACTAGGCAATTCAAGATAAAAGATACCAAACGTATGCCACAAGTTTCAGCCCTCTAGGGCAATCTTATCATGCATAAACCACATCTTAAAATCAATTTATCACAGCAATAATTACAGCAGCAAATTTTGTCCTCTTGTCTTCAATATCAATGTTAAACCCTAAACAATTTCAGCCTTGGCTTATGTAAAATCAGCAAGACATATAACGGCTGGAAATTACCAAATCATGAAGACAATGATAGCTGAAAATTAAATCTACAATAAGACAATTCTGGACAGCTGAAAACCTCATGTGTGTGTGTGTGTATAAAAAATATATATAAGAGAGGAATTTCAAGTACATACTTCAGATTATCACAAGCTGGTACAACCCTCCAAGCTCCAAAACCCTAGCTAGGGAAAACCAAGAAAAACCCTAGCTCCACCAAAGATATTCCAACAATCTAAAGTCAACACTAGCAAGTCCTCCTTGGCCTTGCGCAAGGCATCTCCTCTTCTATTCCTCCTGAACAAGTGCAACTTAGGGTTTTATCCACAAACCCTAACTCCAATGTCTCCTTAGGGATGAAACCCTAGCACCTCAAGACAAGAGAGATAAAGTACAAAGAAAAATTATCAAGAGAGATGGAGACTAGCGCTCCTCCTACATCTTTAAACCTATGATATATGAGATTTAAGCTCAACCATGAATCATGAGAATGACTCTATCCTTCCTTTATTTATATGAGAGGTGCAGGGAGGTCTAAAAGTCAAGTGGACCTAGTCCACTACAAGCAACCTATAATATGCAAGTAGATCCACACATGTGAATTGCTCCTCCTACAAGTGACATGTGTAAAGCTTCAAGGTGATGACAATCCACAAGCAAGGCTCCATGGCAAGGGCGCTACTCATCCAGGGTCCAACGCTCCTCCTCCAAATCCTCAATGCCTCTCCAAGTCAATGTGCTATCTCTTGGTCCACCTACCTACAAGTCCACTCCCTCAACCCAAGTGTCCTTAAGTCAAGTGCAAGCCTCCATGTAAGCATCCCAGTAACCGCATGTTGTCTGAGGCTCAACACCCTCCTCCAAAATACCCAGCACTCCTCTGCCAATGCAAGGCATCGTCCAAGAAATCAACCTCCCTTCATGTGTCAGCTACATGAAAAAGTCACAAGGCTCCATAGGTCTCCAACTCTCCAAGGAAGAATGTCAATCAAGCATCATCCATATGAGGTCAAGCAATCACTGAGCAAACCACCTCCAATGTGCAAATCCATCACAAAACAATCCAAGGGCTAATCAAACACCATGCACCTCACATCTCATGAAGCACCCCCAAACATGGTGTAAACATTTTCGAAGTAATCATGAAAACTAACAACCCTTACACATACCTAATCAAAAATAGGAAGAGATATCAATGGATTTCATTATATGATTACCAAAATTGGAAGGTAAGGATGCCATCTTTTAGTCGTGGATAGACTCACAAAATATGCACATTTTTTGTGGAATTCAAAGTACATATACTGCAAGCCAAGTGGCAAAAGTTTTCATGAAAGAAATCCATAGGCTTCATAGATTTCCTAAGGTAATAATTGTTGAGTTTTGGTGTACCTCGGGAAGTGGTTCCCTTGTGGTTTTGAGCCTCTAACCACAAGAGGGAGATGTTGGTACCTTTGTACCTTGTACTTTATGTCTAATTTCACTTTGACTTGGGAGATTTAAGTCAAAAGTGAAATTTGGTCATTTTAGCTTAAAGTGACTATTAATTCACTTTGTGGGTGAATTAGGAGACATAAAGTGAATTTAGGGAACTTAACCCAAAGTGGGTTTTGAGTTGAGATTGTTGTGGGATGATCTCAACCATTGATTAGGGATGGCTTGGGATGATCCTAGCCATCCACATATAGGTTTCCTTATGGATTGCTCAAGGAGGGCGCAAGGGGCAAAGAGAGGCTCATTCACTCTTATGTTCACTTGGAGAGTTGGAGAGGGAGCATGAGGATGAAGTTGGAAGCTATGGAAGAGGGCAGCTCAGACGCTTCTATTCATGGAGGAGCTATGGGAGCTTGGACCCCTATTTATTGTGATGATCAGTATTGCTTGGAGGAGGGCACACTATAGGTCGAGGGCGCACACCTAGCAAGCATGAGCTAGACTTGAGGGATTGCAGATTTGTTGGTCTCATTGGAGAGGTAGTACACAAGAGCACATTGTGGTGCAAGGGATTCTTCTTCGGAGCAACAAAGGTCAAGGGCGCATCACTTGAGTGATTTTGGCAACAAGGGAAGGGGCGCACTAAGCTTGGGCACATTTATTGTTGGTTCCTTTGACAAGACTTGAGAGGAGCTTGCTTTGTATACAGGTTCCATCATATTGTATTACTTGTTGTATCTCATGCTTTAGACGCCACTTATACATACTTCCATTCCAAACTGGTTTTCCCTGTGGGGGTTTTATCTAGGGTCATGTTGACCAAAAATACTTGTGTCCTATTTTCATGCATGCTTAGAGTGTAGATCAGCTTATTTGTGTTGTAAAGATCTAGAGGAGTGTTACTTGTTTTGAGATATATTGCATGTGTTAACCACCGGTTCGAAAACACTTGCAAGGGCACCTCAAAGAACACTTAACCAATAAAAATTATGGGCAAAAAGTTACTAAACTGTTTGCTGTCCTAAACCGCAGCAAAGGACAGTTTTGGAGATTGAAACTTAGAGCCATACTCAAGGTCAAAGACAGACCTTAGTTGGCAGCCTCATAGTACCTCAGTTTTCTTCATGGTATCAGAGCCTTGTTGGCGAGCACTTGTTGATTTCTAGAGCATTTTGTGGGCAGTTTGGTGACAGCTTGTTGGCAGATTTTGGACAGCTTGTTGGCAGAGTTAGTGGACAGCTTGTGGGCAGATTTGTTGGACAGTTGTAGGACTGTTTTGTGGACACGTTTGGACAGCCTTACTTCCACTTGTGTGTCAAGTGGTGAGGCTGAGTTCTTTCGCAGTTTTCGCATCAGTGTGAGCTTTAGTGGACAGCCATGTCGGTGTCCCAGATGCGGGCAGAAGATAGGCTAGACATAGCTAGCAACTGGTCCCCTTGGAAGACCAAGATCACATTCGTCTTGAAGGATCTTGAACTATGGGATATAGTTCAAACTCCTGTGGTGATTCCTCCTGCACATGTTCCTTCACCATTGTTGGATGCAGATTTCAGAAAGAAAAACACCAAGGCAAAGAGGACTATTTGTGATGCGGTGAGGGACCACATCATACCCCATCTGACTGGTAAAGACTATGCATTTGAGATATGGGCATCTTTGTGCTAGCTTTACCAGAGTCCAAACCAGAACCGGAAGATGGTTCTGCAGGACAAGCTCAGGAGCATTTAGATGCTTGATTCAGAGTCGGTCACTTCATACCTTGGCAGATTCACTCAGATCAGAGAGGAGCTAGTAGCGGTCGGAGAGATTGTAGATCCGAACTTTATGGTGAGGACAGCTTTGAACAGCTTTTCCAAACCTTGGGGTTCATTTGTATGAGGCATTGTTGCCCGGGAGGTCATGCCTACGTGGGAGAGACTTTGGGACGACTTTGTACAGGAGGAGCTGAGATGGAGCTCTGGATCTTGCTCTTTGGTCAAAGGGCAAGAAGAAGATCGGTGAGGGTGCGAGACAGGGTCCCAAGGGAGGGACCCAGCCACAAGAGACTGGCAATGGGTAGAAGAAAGGACATAAGCAAAGTGAGATGCTTTGCTTGTGGTGAGATGGAGCACTATGCTGGACAGTGTCCTAAGAGGAAGAAGAAGAAGCAACACGATGGTATGGCAATGACAGCAGAGGAGAAGGAGTTCATTACTCAGTTTGAGAGGGAGTGTGCTTTTGTCAGTTGATACACCATCCAGTGGTAGGTGGTGAGACAGAGTTGAGGAGGACCTATTGACTCAGAGTATTGATTCAGATAGACCTGTTTTCGAGGACACCATCTTCAAAGGTGACTGGTCCACCCGGGACAACTTCAGTTTCAAAGTTGTCAAGACAGAGGGTTGGTGCAGGGGCTTCAGAGCATCAGAGATTGATGAGGAGGAGGAGCAGGGCACCACAGAGGCCTAAGCCTCACTTGGCTATGGAGACGAGCAGATCAGGTTCAGGGTCCACTTCAGGTGGAAGTCACTTGGTGAGAGGCCAAGTTGAGGATTTTGGTGAGATGCCAAGATCCAAATACTATTGGTGAGATGCCAAGAGGGAAAGACTCTTGGTGAGATGCCAAGAGAGAGACTCTTGGTGAGATGCCAAGAGTAGTGACCATTGGCGAGATGCCGAGAGGTAGAAATCCTTGGTGAGAGACCAAGGTTGAGGATCTTGGTGAGATGCCAAGACCTAGAGACTCTTGGCGAAATACCAAGAGATGTGACTCATTTGCATGCCATGAGTATAGGACCTTGATGAGAGACCAAGGAGAGGATCTTGGTGAGATGCCAAGACATAGAGACCTTTGGTGAGATGTTGAGGGAGAGATCTTTGGTGAGATGCCAAGATCTAGGTGATCTAGGGTAGGTGGAGATGGACTTCCATCTAGAGATCAGGCAGGTCGGCAGATCAGTGTCAGGGCAGGTTGAGCAGATCAGTGTCAGGACAGGTCGAGCAGATCAGTGTCAGGACAGGTCGAGCAGATCAGAGACAAAGGCCACTTTGATGATACGTTACATCCATACTCACCTAGGCCTTACCAGGAGGCAAGGAAGTCCACAACTGGGACAAGATTGATTGGTGAGAAACACTTTCCTCGGTAAGAGGGAGTGTTGAGTTTTGGTGTACCTCGAAAAGTGGTTCCCTTGTGGTTTTGAGCCTCTAACCACAAGAGGGAGATATTGGTACCTTGTACTTTATGTCTAATTTCACTTTGACTTAGGAGATTTAAGTCAAAAGTGAAATTTGGTCATTTTAGCCTAAAGTGACTATTAATTCACTTTGAAGTTTGTGGGTGAATTAGGAGACATAAAGTGAACTTAGGGAACTTAACCCAAAGTGGGTTTTGAGTTGAGATTATTGTGGGATGATCTCCACCATTGATTAGGGATGGCTTGGGATGATCCTAGCCATCCACATTTAGGTTTCCTTATGGATTGCTCAAGGAGGGCGCAAGGGGCAAAGAGAGGCTCATTCACTCTTATGTTCACTTGGAGAGTTTGAGAGGGAGCATGAGGATGAGGTTGGAATCTATGGAAGAGGGCAACTCAGGCGCTTCTATTCATGGAGGAGCTATGGGAGCTTGGACCCCTATTTATTTGTGGTAATCGGTATTGCTTGGAGGAGGGCGCACGATAGGAGGAGGGTGCACACCTAGTAGGCATGATCTAGACTTGAGGGATTGCAAATTTGTTGGTCTCATTGGAGAGGTAGCACACAAGAACACATTGTGGTGCAAGGGATTCTTCTTTGAAGCAACAAAGGTCAAGGGTGCATCACTTGAGTGAGTTTGGCAACAAGGGAAGGGGCACACTAAGCTTGGGGGCATTTCTTCTTGGTTCCTTTGGCAAGACTCGAGAGGAGCTTGCTTTGTATACAGGTTCCATCATATTGTAATACTTCCATTCCAAACTGGTTTTCCCCGGGGTGGTTTTATCCAGGGTCATGTTGACCAAAAATACATGTGTCCTATTTTCATGCATGCTTAGAGTGTAGATCAGCTTATTTGTGTTGTAAAGATCTAGAGGAGTGTTACTTGTTTTGAGATATATTGCATGTGCTAACCACCGGTTCGAAAACACTTGCAAGGGCACCTCAAAGAACACTTAACCAATAAAAATTATGGGCAGAAAGTTACTAAACTGTTTGTTGTCCTGAAACACAGCAACGGACAGTTTTGGAGATTGAAACTTAGAGCCATACTCAAGGTCAAGACAGACCTTAGTTGGAAGCCTCATAGTACCTCAGTTTTCTTCAATAATAAGTGATAGAGATCTAAAATTCAGAAGCAATTTTTGTAAGGATTTATGGAAGATAATAGGCTCAACATTAGCCATGAGTTCAGCATATCATCCACAAATAGATGGTCAAACAGAAATAGTGAACAAATGTTTGGAGGGTTATCTTCGTTGCTATTCTTCAGACAAACAATCCCAATGGGTCAAGTGGCTTCCTTGAGCAGAATGTTTGTATGATATGACCTATCATCCAGCTACTAAGATGTCTCCATTTCAAGCTCTTTATGGATATCCAGCTCCTAGTATCACATCTAATTTGTAGGACCATTCCAAAGTATAGGAAGTAGACTCACATATTGAGAAGACTCAAGAAACTTCACAAATAATTAAAGAAAACCTTCAAATGGCCCAGAGCAGGATGAAGTGGCAAGCAAATCAACATCACAGTGAAAGACAATTTGAGGTAGGGAATTGGGTATATTTGTGACTCCAACCGTATAAGCAATCCAGTCTCAAACAAAAGAAGAATCATAAACCAGCTCCAAAGTTCTATGGACCCTACAATATCCTTCACAATATTGGAGGAGTGGTTTATGAGTTAGATTTTCCTTCTTCACACATTCACAAGGTTTTCCATGTCTCCCACCTAAAAAAGGTAGTTGGACAAACTATGCCAATATAGAATGAACTTACAAAATTAGACAAAGAAGGAAAATCAGTTCTTGAACCAGAAGAAGTTATAGATCGACGATCTCTTTCTCTTTGGAACAGAACCATTAAGTACCTAATCAAGTGGAAGAAGATGCCTCCAGAAGAAGATACATGGGAAGATGAGCAATTCATGAAGAAATACCCTCAATTACAAGCAAATGGAAATAGATGAAAAATGAGCAAAAGGACTATGCTTTGATTGTAATAGCAAATGGTCCAACGGGCATAAATGTCAAGAAACAAAATTGTTCACAATAAAAAATAATGATGAGGAAATAGAGGCACCCCCACAAATGAGTGAGGAAGAAATTGTGAACCTAAAACAGCACGAAAAAGATGTAGAAATTTTGCAAAACATAGATTAAGATATTGAGAGTGAAATATCAGTTCATGCATTGCTAGGTGTATCAACAAGTCAAACCCTCGAAATCGTGGGATACATTAAGAAGCAAAAAGCCATAGTACTTGTTGAATCAGGTAGTATCCATAATTTCATTGATAAAAGATTAGCAGGGCATCTCAACTGTTTTGTGTACCCAATGGAAAATTTTCAAGTATTGGTTGTGAATGGGGAAGTGAATATGAACTCCATGAGTTCAAATCTCCACTTTCTGAGGTGATCAGCTCACACAGAATGGAAAAGCTCCTAAGAAAGGGTTGTAGTGGAGTTAATGCTAGACTTTATTCTATGGAAGTGAAGTAGGAAGATAATATTCCATTAGAACTAAAATGATCTACATCCGTCTAGAAATCATGAACATCGAATTGAGCTCATACCTAGAAGTACAACTCCTAATAAAAGATCTTATAGACTTAGAAAAATGAGATCTGGAAAATCTAATTTGGTTCTCTGATTTCATTGACTGTTTCAGGGGTTAACAAGTCCCCAAGTCCCCGGGATGGGTAAATGTAGGGGACATGGCCCCCAACGGTGGGGATGGGTACCTGTGTTACACTGGTTTCCCCTTTTCTGAAATTTTGAATGTGCTCTTTTTAAAACCTGTAGCAGTTTCCCTGTTTGGGGAGACATAGCTCGCATAGGTGGATAGCTACTATTGTTGTTTATTTACTGGACAATATCTGATTATGATAACACCGATTACTTTTACATCATATTTGGATCTATCCATCTATAGTTGATATCAAAAACACGTGTGCTCATTAATCTTCTTAGTGGTTGAATCTGCGACTTTCCAATTTTTAGGGCAGAACCTCTGTTTTCATAAGGCAAATTTTGCTCCTTGTTCTGGTTTTGGACAGAATAGAAACAACTTCTAATTTGCAGTTTTCTCTACTGAAACATCTTTCCTGATAATTTTAAAACGCATGCTAACTAGTCAAATGTTATTGTTCACAAAATTCCAAAAAGAGAGTTGGATTAAATCAACTCAATCAATTACTTAATCATTAAACTCGCGGCACTTTATGTATTGCGAGAGTAATACTATAATGGTCAAAATATACAGCCGGTATTTTGCATACAAATTCCAGTTAGATTGCAGAGGCAATAAAAAATGCCATACCTTTCCACAAGCAAGATCAAGAACAACATCATCTCGATGAGTATAAAGTTGAATCAACACACTCTTGATCTGTGACAATACAAAGTAAGAAGTAAACACGTAATACCAATTAGAAAACACAGTTTGTAGTGAACGCGTATAAAGTTGAATCAACACACTCTTGATCTGTGACAAGATAAAGTAAGTAAACACGTAATAGTAAATACCAATTAGAAAACACAGTTTGTAGTAACAATGTACGACCGAAAAGGTACAAGGTATTAATCACGAAATGCGAATACAAAACATGAAGCCATTAGTATCGATATACAATTAGAGAGCCAGAGTTTCAGTTGTTCCGCTTGCCAGCAAGAGATCATGGGCACAGTGCTCCCTGTTGAAGGAGAAGGAGACACTGATCCGGATCATGGAGACGCTGATCCGGATCCATGAGGAGAGCAGTGACCATTTTTCCTCTTTATATTTTCTATTTTTTTCCAGTTAAAAAAACAGTTTCAATGCTATTCATTCTATTCATTAAGACGAAGGATGACATATGAAGTCATAAGAGAAACTTTACAGTGCAAAGGATATGACATATGAAGTCATAACTATAACATTAATAATGATTTTATTAATGTCCAACCAAAATAATAATAAGTCAATGGTACTCAAAGTTCAAAATACATCTAGTATAGAAATAAAAGTGCAGTAACTTCTCTTATTTCAAAAAGAATCATCCATTACCATAAAAAGGGGATAAATTACCCAATTGTTAAGCTTCTTCATGTGAATAATAGGACTAGCCTCCCTCTCCTCTAGTGTCTGATTACTGCGAGAGCTGTAATGATCAGCTACCTTTCGTGCCAGAGACTTTGTGCTATCATCTTCGACGCCATGATCTTCGCCTGTGTAAATGCCGGTAGAAACGAAAATCATAAATAAACTATAATTTAAAAGAAAAGAAAAAAATCATGTTTACCAAGATTTAACATATAATAACCTAGATTCCCCGTTTGTCAATGCCTGAGATAGATTTCGTAATTGCGTCTGCAAATTTTGTTATATAAAATCAGTAGCTATTTATGCTAACAGAAACTAAAGGTAAAGAGAATTAACATCGAGGTTCGTTAAAAAAAAACATCAAATTAGAACCCAAATTTCTCCTTTCAGAGAATGACGGGCAAATTTTGTTGTAAAAGATCTCTCATGCCGAATTCGTAATAGGTTGTGTTAACAGAAGCACGTCAATATGTACTACGAATTGTTGTGTTGTATTACTTCTATTTTCCCTAGCCCGGAAGCTTAATGTTTCTGCTCTGAGATTTGAAATTTGCCAAAAGAAAAACTCTTCCATTAACAAATTAAGCGATGCTTTGTAAATTACATCTACATTGAAAATATATAAAGAGGAGTTACCATTGTGAGACGACAGCCGAGGTTTTGAGTGCGGAGGCGAGGAAGATGAAGAAGTTTCTTCGTGACCTCGCTTCATTGTCTTCAATTTAGTCTTGAACAACTGATTTCTGCAGCCAAAAACAGATGAAATGCCTCTGTATAAGGGTTTATCTCGGAAAAGACAAGTATTACAGACTTAATATCCACGGGAGAAATTGTGGGGCAAGAGATTGGACCTCTTCACCTCGGCCCTGCCCTGTAAATGGCCAAAAGATGCGGAAATTTATTTCTGGCTTTGGGCGTTTCTTAGTTTTTGTCAGTTCAAATACATCCGCCTGATAAAAAAGATAGAGAGCTTTTGTTAAAATGCTTTGGAGTGCCACAGGTATAAGTTAGAGAGTTTTTGTTAAAATGCTTTGGAGTGCCAGAGGTAAACATCATGGGCAGGCATTCAGCGCCTTAGATTCTTGGCACAACGACTCGAATGTCACACTACATCAACAAGTGTTATGATTTCGATAGTTTTTAGCGTTGAATTTTGTGATAATTTTTAGTATTTTTTTTCATTTATATCATTTCTAATTAAAAATTAATGGTGGATGGCATTTATAGTGTCATCTTGAGTAAGTTTTTAAATTGTTTTTGCTTGGCTTTTTTCATTTATATCATTTCTAATTAAAAATTAATGGTGGATGGCATTTATAGTGTCATCTTGATTAAGTTTTTAAATTGTTTTTGCTTGGCTTAGAGTCCCTTTACCTTACAAATAAGGGAATAAGTTAACGACCAAGGAACACAATGGTTCAAGATTTGCCCCCTTATACACACCACTAGAGAGTTACTATAGTTGCTCATGTTTTGTTTATGTGTAATGATGTAGTTGCATATCAAGTAGATCTAAGGATGCTAGTATGTAGTAACTTGAGTAACATTTACTTTTATTTTTTTTAAGTAATGGAATATTAAATCTAAGTGATGTATTGATTACATTGAATAGAGATATTAGAAAAACACTCATCTAAACATGAATCAATGTGATATATAAAACCATTTTTTTTTGTTACTACTATCTATATAACTATCCATACAATTGATGTCATTTTAGTATGTTTCTATTGGAAGTATAGGGTTTACACATATACTAAGGTGAAAATATAATGTGGAAATATGGACATGGCAAGGTATAGGGTTTCCACGTGCACACTAAGGTGAAAATTTAAGGTCTGTAAAGGGTTCAAAGGTTTGATCCAATGACTTCAAACCATGAGTTGGTGGATTATGGAGAGGGGGAAGCCCCTATTCCTAACTCCATCTTCCATTTTAGAGAATAACTTATGGAAATATGGTGAAGTCCAAGGGCCTATAATGAAGAGTTATTCATAGGCCAAGGCTATGACTTTACAAGGGTGTAGACAATGATGCATAGTCTTTTTGACGGGGAAGGATAGATTTTTGGGTTGATGGTTAATATATCATGAACAAAGCTTTTGAGTCAAAGGGACAGATCAGATGACTCATTGAAGCGTTATGATCAACAGATTATCCCTGATAATAACATAAGTCTTGGGATAGTTTAGAAGTAGGATTTGAGAAGTGGTTTAGGGGGACTTATCCCTATTGCAAAAATCCATAGTCTAGGCCTTTAGCTTTCCCGATAGCAATCTAGGAATAGCTAAGGAGACTGTTGGAAGAGGGGAAGGCCAAGAGCTAGGTCCTAGAGGAGAAAATCTTGGAAGGAATAAAGAATTAGTGGAAAAAATCATGGGCAAGAAGAGGTGAAAACAAAAATGCATCGGGCCCGTAAAAGAACATGTAAAAATGGTGTTATGTGGAGACATTTCCATGGAGGAAGTAGAAGGGTTGATGGAGAAAGCAATTATTGGGCATTTATAGTAAAGGAGGTAAAAAGTGATTCTATGAGAAGTTGGTTGGAAGAAAATTGAAAAATGATTATAGGGCATTGTTAGCACACTTTTTCACCCTCCAATCAAATATGATACAAATGTAAAATCAACAATGGAAAAGTGCCTAATTCAAGGAGAGAATGCCCCTAGTGTCATAGGAAAACCTCCTCTCCATTCGGGTTGGTGTGTGCCAACCTCAAGGGGCAACCCCTAAATACCTTGTTGTTTATCTGGGTCTAATTTTCTACAAAAGAAACACAAAAACAACATCCAAACTTGTCTTGGACAACATGTAAGACCGCCCAAGACATTAGGAAAAGATAGTATAAATTACTTGGAAGGAACCCTCCAATGTTAGCATGAGAAAGATGAATAGAAAGAGGAAAAGTGTTGGGTTGCTATATTCTTTGTAGTGAAATTCAAGGTGGATCAATTGACGGTCGAAGTCAAGGTGGATCAACATCAAGTCGAAGCTCGAGGATAGTCGATCGGGTAAAGTCGAAGTCGAAGATCGAGGCAATTCGAAATGGTAAAGGCATCGACAGAAATTCAAAGAGGTCAATTGACAAGAGGTCGACAGGCGGGCATGTGGCGACTGACTGAAGACCGAATGAAGGTTGACTGGTAGTCTATTGGTAATCTGACTTAGAGTCGACTATAACAGAATCCCGAGATTCACGAGATTTCTAGCCAATGATCTACATGGATCTATAACCATTTTTGGGCGTCATTTATTTAGGGTTTTGTCTGTTGTAAAGCCTATAACGACGTGTGTTGTAAGGTCGTAGAGGCTAATAATCAATGAATCGTAAGATGGTCAATCTATAGAGTAATATTTAAATGTAGGTTATTGGTCATGCAAATGTAAGTCGAATTGGCTCCAAGGTTGTTCTTACGCAAGCAAGAGGGTATGATGTCAATTGTGTCTTAGGTGTGAACCAAGGTTAGACATGTAAACTTTTATTCAGATTGAATAAGACAACACGAGAGCAGAACACTCAAGGAATGTTGGTTTTCCCAACTTGGGTTTCCAGGGTAAAATCTATGTGTATTGTGTGATTGCTTTGTCATTTACGTTCTTGATTAAATTATTCTTCTCTTCTATTAGGTTTAGTGTGGAAGTATGTCTCATTTCCTGACAAGTGGTATCAGAGTTGTGTTAAGCTTTGACGTGTGTATTAGATCTTGATTTACCAATCTTGAATATGAGAGCTAAACCCTAGGTACATTAAGAGTTCTAAGTCATAAATTGTGTTAAAGATCGTGGTAAAGAATGGTGAGCAGTTCAAGAATAGAGATAGAAAAATTCAATGGCTAGAATTTTGAGCTTTGGAAGCTTAAAATAGAAGATCTTCTTGTAGATCGGGAACAATGGACATCGGTCTATCCAGGTACCCAATCGATAGGCATGTCCACAGAAGAATGGGAGAAACTCGAAAGAAGAGCAAGAAGTACAATTCGACTTTGTCTTGCAAATTTGGTAATCCTGAATGTCTTAGGTGAAGATTCGGCCAAGAAATTGTGGGACAAGTTGGGAAGATTATACCAATTGAAATCTCTGGTAAATAAGTTGTTTCTCATAAAGAAATTGTATCTTATGAGAATGAATGATGGTAGTTCGGTGATTGAGCATTTAAATGCGTTTAATACCATTTTAAGCCAGTTATCATTTATGGATATTAAAATTATTGAGGAGGAGAACTGTATAAGCCTATTATGTTATTTGCCAGACTCTTGGGATAGATTAGTTGTGGCTATAGGGAGCAATACAACCATTGATCTGGGATCTTTTCATCGAAGTGACTTATAAAGAATTATATTAAATGAGCATAAATCAAAGTGCACCATAAAGAAGGAAAAGCTCAATAATGAAGAGACGTGAGCATCAAATATGAACACAAAAACTTGATAACGGAGTTCGTCCATGGTGGACTACGTCTCCGGGTCTTGCTCTCAAATGGGTAGGCCTTTTTATTAACTCAGCAAAAGAATTTGGCAAAATACATAAGTATACCTCATTCTAAAATTAAGTTGTAGAAGTTTTGCTCAGATCAGAAAACAGATAGCACCATTGAATTTGTGGTGTTGAATTACCCAAAAATGACTGTCTCCACGCCTCAATCTGACTATGGCACTCCCAGGCCCATGAGAAAACTCATCTTGGTTTCCGTCCCTGCAACCTACAGTTAATTCTCTGTACTTTGTCTCAAAAATCGTGCCCGATCGTACTGTCGAGTGCCCTTCTCCCATCCGTGGGTAAAATTCATAATTTAAATTAAATGTCGGGCGGATTGACCAATGGAGCCCATTGGCCTAACGGTTGGCGAAGGTTATTATAAGGTGTTTGGATAGGGGGAGGTCTCGAGGTCGAGCCCATGAGCCTCCCCTTTTGGGATTATAGTTATAACAATATATATATATGGATTGGAACTGCCGCCAAGTTTGGAGTTGTTGTTTAGATTTGTCGGAGTTGTAGTTTGGCCACCAGATTTGGTGGACTTGTTTTTTTTAATTTTTGGAAATTCAGTTTCGGGCCCTCATTGGGCATTTGCCCACTGCCACGTGACAGGCCATGACTGGGCCACATGGTAGCCAATCATTGGCCCACGCAATCTACTTGCATAGTCATCCTACCATGTTTCGTACGGTCTGTCACGTGGTTGTATGGACTGCCACGTGGCACTTCCTCATTGGTCCACATGTTGACCCAAAAATGTCGAAAATGAGTGACATGTGGCAACCTCTGGTGTTTCCACATCACCATGTTAACGTCAGCATGACATGTGTCGCCCTCTGCGTGTTCCACGTATACTGTATGTATGTTGATGTCATCTATAATGATGTTGATGTCAGCAGTACAGATGTTGACTCATCCCTGTTGATTGGGCTAGGTTGACCAAAACGTGGACCGTGAATATCTTTTGATCCATAACTTCATTTGACGAGCCGTTTACGCCATTGGAAAGCTTGCGACGTGCTATTCGCGATGATGCCCATTTCACTGAGTTTTGAAGACTTTCATTTTTTTCCTTTTCTCTATATGTTGAGGCCATTCTCAACTTCCTGAGTTGCTTCTGCAAATTCTAAGTCGTCCTTAGTCTTCTATGGATCCTTTTTGGATCACGCCTTCCCACTAAGAGCTTTTTGGACCACCAAAAGCTTTCATCAATCAATGGATAAGTGAGGGAAGAGTTCCCTCACCTTGTCCTTCTTAATCCACTTTGCCTTGCTTGGATGTGTGTCCTTTAAGCCTACTTGAAGATAGTCAACATCACCCATGTGCGAAGTCCTCGTCCTTCTGTCCATGATGATATCTTCCTTTAACTCATCCAAGTACTCAGGAGCAAACTCATCAACTAAAGGTATTGAAACTTCCTCACCCTAATCCATGATCATGGGAGGCTCAAAAACTTTCAAGTTCTCCACATTTACAACTGAGTAGATCTGCATATACAGTGGAAGATCTAAACGAAAAGAATTGGTACCACTTTTCTCCAAAATAGTGAAGGGTCCATAACGGATGGGCTTGAGTTTCTTGCCTTCACCCTTCAATCTTTCCTTGCTAATGTGAAGCCATACCTGGTCTCCAACCTGGAACCGATGATCGACCATGTGTTTTCCATGTCGAGCTTTATAATGTGCTTGAATTTTCTCCAATTGTTCCCTGACTGCTTGATGTACCTGTTGGATCCTTTGGATGAACTTGCGGGCTCTGTCTTCATTTCTTTCTTCATTTGAATCGCCATCTCTCCCATACATCAAGTCCAAAGGAACCTTAGGTAAATACCCAAAACATGTCTCAAAAGGCGAACGCTAAGTGGAGGAATGTAAGGCTCGGCTGTAAGCATGTTGTACATAGGGTATCTGTTCATCCCATAACTTGGGATGCTTGGTGTAGTAGCCTCGAAGCAAAAGTACCATTGTTCAGTTAAAAACCTTTGTTTGTCCGTCAGTATGTGGATGGAAAGCAATGCTCCTCTTCAACTTGGTGTCCATCATTCTCCACAAACTTGTCCAGAAATCCCCAAGGAATCGAGTATCTCGATCTGAGATAATGGATGTGGGTAACCCAAAGTGAACCCAAACATACTGAAAGAAGAGATTAGCAGTCTGCTCAGCAGTGATATACTTTTACATGGCATTAAGATACACATCTTGCTAAACCTATCCACTACAACATACAAATAGTCATGACCCCTTTTCGACATTGATAAACCCCCTACAAAATCCATGGAGATACTTTCCCATGGATGAGATGGAAGAGGCAGTGGTGAGTATAGCCCTAGTTTTCTATTAGTGGGCTTACAAGTAGAACACATCACACAACCCTTTACATATTTAGTTACAATTGCTTTCATCTGAGGCCAATAACAAAACCTCTGCAAATGAAACATAGTTTTTCCTACCCCAAAATGCCCAAACACAAGAGAAGTGTGAGCTTCTCGTATTACATGGACTCGTTCACTTGTAGGAATACATAGCTTTCCAAGATGGTAGAGTAGTTTTCCCTGCAGACAATAGTTCTCTACCTGTGCACCATGGGTTAGCTTCTCATATACTTCTTTAAAATCTTCATCAATGGCATATTGTTTCACATATCTATCATGAGATAAAGAAGCATTCTTCAAAATAATAGAAGCATCAATAGGAGGCCTAGAAAGCATCTCAGCTACCTTGTTACTCCTACCCTTTTTGTACTTGATTACCAAATGAAATTGTTGTAGGAAACCCATCCATCTGTAATGTCAAGATTGTTGCAGTTTGGTCTATGCTTGGAGATACTGTAAGGGTTGATGATTTGTATGTGATGCAGACGTCCACTTGGCACGCCCGCAATCACCAGGACCTTCTTATTCTCTGGCCCGAAGAGCTAAAATTGCTTCTTCTTGTCTCTTTCAGGACTGTGTCACCCACAGGATTCTCTTTGTAATCGGGAATTCGGGTTTCGTGTTATCGCGAAACTCGTGGGCACGTTCCTCGTGCTATCCAAAATCCCGAAACCCGATGGGTCTCAATGCCGATGCTTCTTCGTTCCTGTCGGGGATTTCCCTATCAGGAAATCGGCATATGTGATGTCGCGTTTCACTGGCACCACAAATCTCCGAACTCCGATTTGCGATGGCGCCTCTCTCTCTCCCAAGCTTCTTCAGGTTAGCCCTTCCGCATATGACCTGTCGTTCCACAAAATCACGACCTGCTCCCCGTCGGAGGTTCGAACTTCACGGTTTTGTTATGCGTAGAACCTACGCTCCCGTAAAACTCCGAGATGTCGAACCCCGATACACGTGCGGTCTCTCTCCTCCACGTCACCGCTCCTTTCTCTGCTTATCGGGGATCGCAAAATCGCGATTCCTATTTCAACAATTCCTTTGTGAGCAAGAACCCCGAATTTCCGAACCCAACTCCTCGGGATCTCACTCCACGTGTCCTTGCTGCGATCAACGGTTCCGACCCTCTCGGGAAATCACGGATCGCGATTTCAATGTACTCGATCCTCTTGTCTACGGAAATCCCGATGACCTTGATGTCCCGATGACTCCTCGGGTTCTTCCTCCGATCTGGTGGAATTAACCCCTGCGCAACTTTCCAGGGATCTGACGGCTGACGGGATTTCGCTGATTTCTTCTGCGAGCCCTGACCGTTGATTCTTCCCCTTTGAGGATTTCTTGAGAAACTGCAGGTTCTTTCTCAGAACTTGTTCTCCAACTCCTGTATTTGTACTTCCTTCTCAAACCTTCCTCGACCCAAATCCCCTGGACTCTCTTTCAACACTACCACGAAGGAACTATCCCTCTTGAGCTTGCGTGCCCTGCTTGCGCTCCGCCTTCAACGCTTTCCAAGTGTTTAAGCTTTCAGACTTTGCGCTCTCTCTGCAGCAGCAGTCGTCTAACTCCTTTGTTAAGGCTAACAACTAAGACTTTCTCTTATCCAGCCTGCACACTCCTTGCAGGACTTCAATAACCCAAATCAACTCTTGGGCAAATAAGAACAAAAGTTCAACTATCGAGCCCTCATCGACGCACTCCTTGCAGATGAATTCAACTGCACTCTATGCAGGAATCTCCTGGCTCAGGTAGAGAAACAATTGAAACTTATTCTCTCTCAGACTTCATTTAAAACTTGAAATCATATGCACAGCATAAACAAAGCAATTGCACAACCAGAAAGCAAACATTCATGAGCACAACATCAACACAGAGAAAACAACACCGGCTATGAATTTGAATCAGAACTTCTTTCTATTAATTCAAAAACATCTGTACATGGGTGTTCTTCACAATTTCTCTGCTTGCTCTTCTCTTCTGAATGCTTGATTTTGAAAAAAAAATAATGTTACAATGTACAAGTGAGGGTGTCTATATCCGTTTTCCCTCTCGAAAACTGAAACTGTCTAATCTAGACTTAAACATCTATCTACCTGCATTAAATCTATTAAATGCCTCTTATCTAATTAAGACAAGAGCGTATGGCTCGAGGTCTGATACAACATACAATAGGTGCTTTCATAAATGCATCATTCATACATTGGCACATCCTCTTGAATGAAAATTCAAAAACTTTATGCTGGCTTGTCCAGTTGTTCATTGCCTTCCACGCTGGCTCGCTTGTCATGGAAATGCTCCTTGATGAGTTAGCGATGCTCCTGCATCATACTCCTCAGCTTAAAAACTTTCATGGGCTCATGTCCATGAGCTCCTGCACGGTCTGTCCATGCTTATGTATCATTGCTTCTCTCTCCCAGCTGGCACCTTCCACTGGGTGGTTCTTCCATTTGACCAGGTACTCAAAGTATATCTTTCGCCTGGTCCTCTTACCCACTCTTTTGTCCAGTATGCACTCCATTTGTGGCTTCTCTGCTACTGGTAATTGTTTCATCCACTGGATCACTGGTTCCTCAGTTCCAGCCCCTGCTTCTCCAGCCCTGTATGGGTATAAATACGAAACATTAAATATCGGAGATATCCCAATGCCATCCGACAACTCAATTTCATAAGCGTTCTCTCCAAATTTCTTCAGGACCTTACATGGCCCGATTTTCTTCATTTTCAGCTTGTTGTATGTCCCCCTTGGGAACCTTTCCTTCCTCAGATGTGCCAGAACTAGATCACCAACTTTGAATTGAAGTTGTCTTCGATGTTGATCCGCTCTACGTTTATACTCCTGGTTCGATTCTGTCAGTCGCTTCTTCACCCTGCTGTGAAGTTCCTTCATTGTTTCAGCGAACTCTTCGGCACTAGCGCTTCTAGTAGCAGTCTGTTCTGACTTCCTAAGTTCAGAAACTCCTATCGGCTGCCTGCCATATACAATCTCAAATGGGCTCTTTCCTGTGCTCCTGTTCACTGAGTCATTGTACACGAACTCTGCCTGTGACACCACGTTATCCCAACTGGTATGGTGCTCTGTCACCAGGCTTCTCAACAAGTCTCCCAGACTCCCGTTGACCACTTCCGTTTGTCCATCTCTCTGTGGATGGCAAGCTGAACTAAACGCCAAGTTAGTTCCTAGCTTCTTCCATAGCGTCCTCCAAAAATGCCCTATGAATTTTGTATCCCTGTCCGATACGATACTTCTTGGAAATCCATGGAGTCGAATGACCTCCTTGAAAAACAAGTTCGCGATGTGAGTCGCATCGCTGGTTTTCTGGCATGGAATAAAATGTGCCATCTTTGAAAACCTGTCCACCACCACAAAGATGGAATCAACCCCTCTCTGCGTCCTCGGCAGTCCTAATACAAAATCCATGCTTATCGCCTCCCATGGCCTCTCGGGTATGGGCAGTGGCTGATAAAACCCTGCATTCTGCTTTCTCCCCTTCGAATGCTGACAAATTTGACACCTGTCAACGAACTTCTTGACATATGTTCGCATCTCTGGCCAAAAATATGATTCGCTCAGCTTGGCGAATGTTTTGTCATGGCCAAAATGACCTGCCAAGCCTCCATTGTGCTTTTCCTTTAGCAGATTCTCCCTCATGGAGCAATTCGGAATGCATAATTGATTTCCTCTGAATAGCAATCCCTCATGGATCATATAATCTATCCACGGGCTTCTGTCGCTGAGAACTGGGTTCTCCGCTGCCTCATATGCCTCTGCAAAATCCGCATCACCTACATACATGTCTTTAAGATTTTCAAAACCCAAGGTTTTGACTTGGAACTCCTGAAACAACAAAGACTTCCTGCTCAAAGCATCAGCCACTTTGTTAGCAGTCCCTGAAATGTGTTTAATTACAAATGTAAAATTCTGCATATAATCTACCCATTTTGCATGTTTCTGATTCAGCTTCTCCTGCTGAGTCACAAATTGTAATGCATGATTATCACTATACAGAACAAATTCTTTTGGGATCAAGTAATGCCTCCACTTCTTCAACACTTGTATGATAGCATAAAATTCCTTATCATACGTGGAGTACTTCAGCTTTGCTTCATCCAACTTCTCGCTGTAATATGCAATTGGTCTGTCCTCCTGGCTTAAGACCGCTCCTATGGCAAAGCCACTTGCATCACATTTCACCTGAAATGTCTTCTGAAAATCCGGCAACACCAACACTGGTTGCTCTGTGATCTTCCGCTTCAACAGATTGAAGCTTTTTTCAGCCTTTGTTGTCCAGTGAAAAGTCTTATGCCGCTTCTTCACTGTGTCCATCATCGTTGCGCTAATTCCACTGAAATTCCTAATGAACTTTCGGTAGAAACTAGCCAAACCATGGAAACTCCTCACCTCAAAACCATTTCTGGGTGATGGCCAATTTTTAATCACTTCCACCTTACTTGGATCCATTTTCAATTCATTCGCCGAAATGACAAACCCCAAGTAAATGAGCTCTGTCTTCATGAATGAATATTTCCTCACATTGATCAACAACTTCTCCTACTGTAGCTTTCTCATCACAATGGCCAAATGTTTCAAATGTTCAACCTTTGTTTTACTAAAGACCAGTATATCATCTAGATATACGACAACAAATTTCCCGATGAACTCCTTCAGGACTTCATTCATCAATCTCATGAATGTGCTAGGTGCATTTGTCAAACAAAACGGCATGACCAGCCATTCGTACAAACTTCATTTGTGTTGAATGTTGTCTTCCATTCATCACCTTCCCTCATGCGAATCTGATGATATCCGCTCTTTAGATCAATCTTCGAAAAATAATTTTCCCCGCTCAGGCAATCCATCAGATCATCCATCCTCGGCAGTGGAAACCTATACCTGATGGTAATTTTGTTGATCGCTCTTGAGTCGGTGCACATTCTCCAGCCTCCATCTTTCTTCGGACTAAGCACGGTCGGAACAACGCACAGACTCAGACTTTCTCTGACCAATCCTTTGTCTAACAACTCCTGGACCTGCTTCTTGACCTCCTCATTTTCTTGTGGCGTCAATATGTACGCGGCTTTGTTCGACAAACTGGCTCCTGGAATGAGGTCTATGTGATGGATTATGCTCCTTATCGGCGACAACGAATGAGGTAATTCATCCACCACTATATCAACGAACTCTTCCAATAGTTCTTGAATTTCCTCCGACAGATCATCCACTCTTGTGCTGGTCAAAACAATCCTCAGCTTTCTGACAACAAAGAATTGTGGATCTTCCTTCTTCTCCATCTCTGTAAGAATCTCCTTCCCGCTCATGAGAAGTATTGGGCTGCTTACTTCCGACTTTACCTCCTTACCCTTTATCGGAAGCAACATATGGGTTCTCCCATTTTTTTCCAGGGTATATGTGTTCATTCTCCCATCATGAACCACATTTCTGTCATATTGCCATGGTCTACCCAGTAATAAATGACATACATCCATGGGAATAACATCACATAGAATCTTATCATTATAACCCCCTATCTTGAATTCGACTAAACATTGTTTAGTGACACTCACCTGATGTCCCTTATGTAGCCACGAAACCTTGTATTGAATCGGGTGATCAGTTGTCTCCAGTGCTAGTTTCTCCACCATCTCGGTTGAAACAAGATTGTCGGTGCTTCCCCTGTCCACAATAACCTTGCATTTCCTTTCCTTGGTCTTGCATGCAGTCCTGAACAGTCTGCTTCTGTGAGCTGTGTCCTCCACCTCCTTCTCGGGTGTTGTGAGAACTTTTCGCATCATCAAAGACCTTCCGTCTTCTGCGTCTTCTACTTCAGCAGCTCGCCTTTGTGCCTCGGCGATGTGAGCTTCTCCTTTATCTGTCTTCCTATCTGGACAATCAACTGCCTTATGTCCATTCTTCCCACATGTGTAACATGTGATGATTCCTCCTCTGCCTCTTCCTCTACCTCGGGTACGAGGAAAAGTATTAACATCAGCGTATCCTCCACTCTGTTCTGCCTGCTGCATTCGCTTCTTAGCGTGCTGGCCTCGCTGAGAACTTCCACGTCTTTCCATTCGGGTCTGAGGCTTCTTCCAGTCATCTTTGGATTTCTGAAACCTGTCTTGGACAACTGATTTTCCTCTTGGATGACTCTTGCCTCGGCCTCGCTGTGTCGGCTTACGGCTTAGTTTCTCTTTTGCCTTCAATGCCATCTGATACGCATCATCAACCGTTCTGACGGTTGTCATACTCATCTCATCTTGGATATCGTATCTTAAGCCATTCATATACCTGGCTACTTTTTCATCATTGCTCTCCCGATGACATGCTCTGATATTGATCTTGTAGAATTCTTCGGTGTATTCCTTCACCGTCATCAACTTCTGTCTCAGGTTTTACATTCGCCTGAACAGTGTGATCTGATAATCCCTTGGGATGAATTTCGCCTTCATCTTCGCAATCATTCGATCCCAGCTTTTAATTTTATGTTTGCCTTTGGAACGTCTATCTGCCTGAAGCTCATCCAACCATAATGTTGCATGTCCTTTCAATTTCGTAACAGCATGTCTTACCTTTTTATCCTCTTCGATATCCTCATAATCGAAGTAGGTGTCAAGAGATCGAATCCAATCCAGAAGCTCTTCTGCATCCAAACTTCCCTCATAGACTGGAATGTCCATTTTTGTCTTTGAACTCATCCGAGCGATAGCCTTAATTAACTGCTCATTTGCTGCATCCTCGGCTGCAACTTCTCCTTGTTGTTCAGCTTCGTCTTCGCCTTCAGAGTCGCTTATATCCCCAGCATTGGCTATGCGTCTCTGTGCTGCTTCCATATCTTCTAGTCTTGCTCGAAGATCTCTCATTTGCCTTTCCAGTTCTGGATTTCCTGTCGGCCTGCCTCTTCTTCTCACCTCCCTGTCTTCTGGATCAGGTGACTGTCTCTCCCTCCTGGGCGGCATGGCGAATTTTTCTTCCTCCCTGTTGCAGAAAACAAAGAGTAAATCCCTTGCTCTGATACCACTTGATGCAAACGTCCACTTGGCACGCCCGCGATCACCAGGACCTTCTTATTCTCTGGGCCGAAGAGCTAAAATTGCTTCTTCCTGTCTCTTTCGGGACTGTGTCACCCACACGATGCTCTTTGTAATCGGGAATTCAGGTTTCGTGTTATCGCGAAACTCGTGGGCACGTTCCTCGTGCTATCCAAAATCCCGAAACCCGATGGGTCTCAATGCCGATGCTTCTTCATTCCTGTTGGGGATTTCCCTATCGGGAAATCGGCATATGCGATGTCACGTTTCACTGGCACCACAAATCTCCGAACTTCGATTCGCGATGGCGCCTCTCTCTCTCCCAAGCTTCTTCAGGTTAGCCCTTCCGCATATGACCTATCGTTCCACGAAATCACGACCTGCTTTCCGTCGGAGGTTCGAACTTCACGGTTTTGTTAGGCGTAGAACCTACGCTCCCGGAAACTCCGAGATGTCAAACCCCAATACACGTGCGGTCTCTCTCCTCCACGTCACTGCTCCTTTCTCCGCTTATCGGGGATCGCAAAATCGCGATTCCTATTTCAACAATTCCTTTGTGAGCAAGAACCCCGAATTTCCAAACCCGACTCCTCGGGATCTCACGCCACGTGTCCTTGTTGCGATCAACGGTTCCGACCCTCTCGGGAAATCGCGGATCGCGATTTCAATGTGCTCGATCCTCTTGTCTACGGAAATCCCGATGACCTTGATGTCCCGATGACTCCTCGGGTTCTTCCTCCGATCTGGTGGAATTAACCCCTGCGCAACTTTCCAGGGATCTGACGGCTGACGGGATTTCGCTGATTTCTTCTGCGAGCCCTGACCGTTGATTCTTCCCCTTTGAGGATTTCTTGAGAAACTGCAGGTTCTTTCTCAGAACTTGTTCTCCAACTCCTGTATTTGTACTTCCTTCTCAAACCTTCCTCGACCCAAATCCCCTGGACTCTCTTTCAACACTACCACGAAGGAACTATCCCTCTTGAGCTTGCGTGCCCTGCTTGCGCTCCGCCTTCAACGCTTTCCAAGTGTTTAAGCTTTCATACTCTGCAGCAGCAATCGTCTAACTTCCTTTGCTAAGGCTAACAACTGAGACTTTCTCTTATCCAGCCTCCACGTTCCTTGCAGGACTTCAATAACCCAAATCAACTCCTGGGCAAATAAGAACAAAAGTTCAACTATCGAGCCCTCATCGACGCACTCCTTGCAGATGAATTCAACTGCACTCTATGCAGGAATCTCTTGGTTCAGGTAGAGAAACAATTGAAACTTATTCTCTCTCAGACTTCATTTAAAACTTGAAATCATATGCACAGCATAAACAAAGCAATTGCACAACCAGAAAGCAAACATTCATGAGCACAACATCAACACAGAGAAAACAACATCGGCTATGAATTTGAATCATAAATTCTTTCTATTAATTCAAAAACATATGTACATGGGTGTTCTTCACAGTTTCTCTGCTTGCTCTTCTCTTCTGAATGCTTGATTCGGAAAAAAAAATAATGTTACAATGTACAAGTGAGGGTGTCTATATCCGTTTTCCCTCTCGAAAACTGAAACTGTCTAATCTAGACTTAAACATCTATCTACCTGCATTAAATCTATTAAATGCCTCTTATCTAATTCAGGCAAGAGCGTATGGCTCGAGGTCTGATACAACATAGAAAAGGTGCTTTCATAAATGCATCATTCATACATTGGCGCTTCCTCTTGAATGAAAATTCAAAAACTTTCTGCTGGCTTGTCCAGCTGTTCATTGCCTTCCACGCTGGCTCGCTTGTCATGGCAATGCTCCTTGATGAGTTAGCGATGCTCCTGCATCAGTATGTATGATTGTTTCCTTCCCTAACAAATAGTACTTCCATTTCTTTACGCTTTGAACTAATGCATTCAACTCTTTATCATATGTAGGCTAGTTAAAAACAACTTGGTTAAAAGTTTCAGAGTGGTAACATATAGGCTTACGATATTTCATCAATACTGCACCAATTGCGTACTTGCTGGAATCTATCTCGATCTCGAAGGGTTGTTGAAGATTCGACAGTGCTAGCACTGGTGCGGTACTTCTCTTTTCCTTCAAAGTGTCGAAAGTTTTTTGTTCCTTTCCTCCCACTAAAAAGTGTTCTTCACACTAGTTAAGGCATGAAAAGGAGCTTCTATAAAGGAGAAGTTTGAAATGAATCTCCTCCAATACTGGACTGCACCTAAGAAGCTTTGTATTTCGGTTACACTTTTGGGCTCAGGCCAATTTACAATTACATCAATCTTGGAATGATCAATTTTCAATTGTCCTCCTCCTACAATATGACCTAAGTACACAAGTGCAGTGTTACCAAATTCACATTTGGACAATTTTACATACAACTTTTCCCTTTGCAAAGTATCCAATACTTGCTTTACATTCCTTACATGTTCATCCCAAGTCCCCCTAAATATAAGAATGTTGTCTAAATATACAATCACAAAATCATTTAGAAATGGCCTGGATACATCATTCATCATGCGCATGAAGGTTGTCAAAGCATTACAAAGCCCAAACGACATAACTAACCACTCAAACAATCCATGTTTGGTTTTAAAGGAAGTCTTCCATGCATCATGTTCTACAACCCTAATCTGATGGTATCCACTGCGCAAATCCAACTTAGTGAAATAAATAACATTCTTTAATTGATCAAGTAAATCATTTATACGAGGAAGAGGGTATCGATTTTTCACCGTGATTTTATTTAAGGCCTAGTAATCGACACACATTCGACATGTGCCATATTTCTTTGGCACCATCACGATTAGAGAACCAAAAGGAGATGAATTGGGCATGATGACCCCTTGATCCAATAAGCCTTGTACCTGCTTCTTGATCTCTGTCATCTCTACAACTGACATCCTGTACATGCCCACATTAGGAAGAGGAGAATCCTGCTGAAGATGTATTTCATGTTGGATTTCCCTCTCAGGAGGTAATCCATCTGGTTCCTAGAAAATATCATCATACTTAGAAACAATATCAATTATTTTTTTCTTATGAGAAGGATCACATCATTGGAAAGCGTCGAATGCTCCAACATCTTTCTCCCTTACGACCATGAGTACATATCTCTTATTAGTGTTTATGAGTCTCTTCATTTTTCATGCACTAACAAGTGTTGTGTTTACCCTCATGTTGTGGCCTCTAACAATATATTCCACTCCCCCCTTAGTAAGGTGATATTTGTTCTCATGACGAAAGAAGACTATTTTTCTATCATAAAGATAAGGACTCCCCAACACTATGCCACATATATCAAGTGATACAACATCCAAATCCACTTCATCAATCAAATTTAAAGCAATGTCAAATCTGACCCTACATTGTTTGGTGACATTAAGTTTTTCTTTATCACATACCCAACCAAGAGGATAAGGCTTTGGATGTGGTTTAGTTTCAAGACCCATCTTTTTGACAAGTGCTTCAGATATCAAGTTTACTTGGGAACCCGGATCAAACAATGTATCTATCTTACTGTGTTTAGATACAACTCTTATATGAAATAATTCATTCCTCTTTCTTTCATCATCATGAGATTCATTATTGGAATTTGAACTAGCATGAAGGGAATCTTTACCTTTTACTCCAACCGTTGTGATATTTTCTTCGTCTCCTGAATCAGAACCAAGTTCTTGTTGTGTTGTAGCAATGGTCTTTGTCTTCCCCTTTCCACCGAACTGCTTCAGTCTCTTCTCTGGATGTAGTTTCCAACAGTGTTCATCACCGTGACCACTTTTCTTGGAATGAGTGCAAGATGGTTTTCCCTCTTCTCTCTTTACAGTGGTGGTCTTTTTGTCCTTCCTTTTAAACTTCTTACACTGCTTGTGTGGGAGTTTGGAAGGCTTCTTTGTGGGATCTTCTTGAACATGCTTTCCCATGTTCTCAAGGTGAGTGGCTTGCACACAAACTTCATCAAGAATGGTGGGGTTAAACAATAGCAAAGTATGATGAATATAATTGTGAAGTGCGTCAATATACTTCATTAAAGTTTCATAAGAATCCAAATGAATTTTTAATGCAAGAGATTTCTTCCTAAATTCTTCTATGAAACTTTGTACAATTTGACCTTTACTTTGTCTTAAAGTTTGTCATTCCATCATTGCTTTATGTAAATAATCCAATGGATAAAATTGCTTCCTTATCGCTGATTTAAATTTCGACCATGAGGAAAGAAGATTACCACACTTACTTATGTCCTGAAGTTTTCTCTCCCACCATATGAGAGTGGTGCCTTCCAACCGAAGAGAAACCAATTGCACTTTAACTTCCTCTTCATCAATCTGTTGAACACAACAATATACTTCAACCTATTGGATCCAATTATCTAGCTTTTTAGGATTAACATCTCCATTAAACATAGGTAAAGCAAAATTTACACCAAGCTTTAATAATGGTTTCTTAAAAGAAACTTTATGGCTAGAATGATGAGAATGATGAGAATGCTCAAAGGAAGATGAGCTAGAACTTGAGGGTTAAGATGGAGGCTCATGAGGGTATCCTCCAACCCCTTGATTTACTGAAGCATTATCATCAGCTTGTGATTCATTTTTCTTCCCTTTCTTCTTCATCCTCTCCTTGTAGTTTCCATACATTTGCTCAACCATTTCTGACATCCGATAAAAGACCATATGGAAGTTTTTCTCCTGTTCATCACGCTTGTCCTCTTCTGCCATTTTCTTCCTTTGGGATGCATGACCAACTTCGGGATTGAAATTCTTAAGAGTTCCTTCACCCTGCTTATGCTTGGACCTAGTAAGCATTCACACTCAACAATTCAAGTCAAAGATGACTGCTCTGATACCAACATGATCCGGGATCTTTTCATCAATGTGACTTATAAAGAATTGTATTAAATGAGCATAAATTAAAGTTCACCATAAAGAAGGAAAAACTCAATAATGAAGAGATATAAACATCAAATCTGAACATAAAAACTTGATAACGGAGTTTGTCCCTAGTGGACTATGTCTCTGTGTCCTGCTCTCAAATGGGTAGGCCTTTTTATTAACTTAGCAAAAGAATTTGGCAAAATACATAAGTATACCTCATTCTGGAATTAAGTTGCAGAAGCTTTGCTCAGATCAGAAAACAGACAACACCATTGAATTCGTGGCATCGAATTACCCAAAAATCATTGTCTCCATACCTCAATCCGACTGTGGCACTCCCAGGCCCATGAGAAAACTCGTCTTGGTTTTCGTCCCTGCAACCTGCAATTAATTCTTTGTACTTCATCTTGAAAATCATTCCCGAACGTACAGTTGAGCTCCCTCCTTCCGTCTGTGGGTAAACTTCAACATTTAAATTAAATGTTGGGCGGATTGACCAACGAAGCCTGTTGGCCTAACGGTTGGCGGAGGCTATTATAAGGCGTTTGGATAGGGGGAGGTACCGGGGTCAAGCCCATGGGCCTCCTCTTTTGGGATTATAGTTATATATATGGATTGGAACCGCCGCCAAGTTTGGAGTTATTGTTTAGATTTTTCGGAGTTGTAGTTTGGCCACCAGATTTGGCGGGCCTCCGTTAGAGTTGGTGGACGTGTTTTTTTTTTTTTTTGGAAATTTTGTTTCGGGCCCTCAATGGGCATTTGCCCACTACCACGTGGCAGACAACCATTTTCCCATGCCATCCACTTGCAGAGTTATCCTGCCACATGGTTGTATGGACTACCATGTGGCACTTCCTCATTGGTCCACATGTTGACCCGAAAATGTCGAAAATGAGTGACACGTGGCAACCTCTGGTGTTGCCACATCACCATGTTGATGTCATGATGATGTCAGCATGACACGTGTTGCCCTCTGCGTGTGCCACGTATACTATACGGATGTTGACATCATTTGTACTGATAATGACGTCAACAATATGGATGCTGACTCATCCCTGTTGACTCGGCTAGGTTGATCAAAACTTTGACCGCGTATATCTTTTGATCCATAACTCCGTTTGACGAGCCGTTTATGTCGTTGGAAATATTGCGACGTGCTCTTCTTGATGATGCCAATTTCATCGAGTTTTGAGGACTTTGAATTTTTTTCCCTTTCTCTGTCTGCTGAGGCCATTCTAAGCTTCCTGAGTTGCTTCTGCGAATTCTGAGTTGTCCTTAGTATTCTCTAGATCCTTTTTGGATCAACCACACTAGCGCTAGAATACATGGTTGCTTCTCTACCATCAGAAGAAATGAGAATAAAGAACATGGAAGGATCGACCAAAGATGCTTTAGTGGTGATAGGTCGATTGGTTTAAAGAGATAAAGGCAAATTCTCCTGTTGAAAGTCTAAGTCAAAGGGTATATCTAAATCCCCAGTTCAGTCGACAAGAAGATGTTGGAAATGTGGTAAAGTTGGTCATTACAAAAAGGACTGTAAGTCGAGGGCGATGGAAGTCAGTACAGGATCCGACGAGAAACAATCCACTGAGAGAAAGACGACCCCGGATAAGGGAGGTAATATGTACCTGGCGTCAACCAATATATAGTCAGATCAAGATGTTTGGTTGATCGACTCAGGAGCATCCTATCATATGACACCACATAGAGAATAATTTTGCGAGTATGAATGATATGATGGAGGTGATGTGTTCTTGGGGGACAACTCGACAACCAAAATTGTCGGACGAGGTAGAGTTCAACTGATACTACAGGATGGGAGGAAAAGAACCCTTCCAGGTGTGCTACACATTCCCGGTTTAGCAAGAAACTTGATATATGTCAATAAGATGAGTGATGTTGGAGTGCACACTCTATTTTAGAAGGATTTGTGCAAGATGGTCACAGGTGTGATGGTGTTAATGAAAGGAGATCAGATTTGAACCCTATACAAGTTGTTAGGGAATGCCAAATCGACTGGATGCAACAACATTGTTGCTCCTGAAGTCGACTCGACTTGACTTGGACTGAGTCGATTCAAACTGGCTCGACAAGTCATCATGAAGTCAACTTGACCATGCTATGGCATGAGAGGATGGGACACATTGGATAAAAAGGACTTCAAGATATGCACAACAAAGGTATGGTCGAAGGTTTTCTTCAATGTGGTTTAGAAGTCGACTTTTGTCAACATTGCATATATGGAAAACAAAGTCGGGTGAGGTTCCCATCTGGAGCGATAAGGGAAAATGGGATTCTAGAATTGATGCATGGTGATGTGTTTGGCCCAGTTACAGTGCCTTCACTTGGTGGATCCCTGTATTATGTCTCCTTCATAGTTGATTTTTCCAGGAAGACATGGATATATTTCCTAAGGAAGAAATCAAAGGTTTTCAAGAAATTTAAAGAGTTTAAATCTCTTGTAGAAAACCAGACAGACAAGAAGATTAAGGTGTTGAGAACTGACAACGATGGTGAATTCTGTGGAAAAGAGTTTGATCAGTTCTGCAAACAATTTGGTATAGCGTGCCAAACTACCACACCATATACCCCACAACAAAATGGAGTTTATGAGAGAATGAACATAATGTTGATGGACAAGGCAAGGAGCATGCTCAGTGGTGCTCAACTCGCACAAGAATTCTAGGTGGAGGCGGTCAACACTACAAGATATTTGGTGAATATGTCTCCTTCATCAGTGCTAGTCGACACAACTCCAAATGAGGTATGGTTTGGTAAGAAGCCTTCAATTTCACATCTCAAAGTATTTGGTTGTGATGCATTTTTGCATGTTCCCAAGGAAAAGAGGAGCAAGCTAGATAAGAAGGCAGTAAAATGTATTTTCATTGGATACAAAGAAGGAATGAAAGGATATCAATTATGGGATCCTGCATCAAAAAGAACAGTGTACAATCGAGATGTGGTCTTCACAGAAGTCGGAGATAAGTCTGAGCCTGAGGAAGGAAATTGTTCAGACCAAGAATAATCCTGAGACGGTGCAGTTTGAACTAAGGTACGAAGAAGATGATTCAGATGAGTTGACTAAATCAGAGGAAGAGGTGGAACAACCTACTTCGGTGGTAAGGAGGTAAAAAAGAGTAAGAAAACCATTCGAAAGGTATAGTTCTCCCAAATTTTGTTCCATATTTGTATTAACTACCATCGACGATGAGCCCAAGTCGATCAGTGAGACAGTCGACTTGGAAAAGGGTAAACTCTGGAAGGACGCCATCGTCGAAGAGATGGAATCCTTGCACAAGAATGAGACATGGGACCTAGTCAAGTTGCCTAGTGGAAAAAAGCTCGTCGGTAGAAAATGGGTATTCAAGAAGAAGATGAATGTCGCAGGACAAGTCAAGAAGTTCAAAGCTCGACTGGTAGCGAAAGGATATTCCCAATTCGAGGGAGTCGAATTCAATGATATTTTTTCCCCTGTTGCAAAATTAACTTCCATTAAAGTACTAATGTCTCTGGCTACAACATTTGATCTGAAAATAGAACATATGGATGTGAAGACAACGTCCTACATGGGGACCTGGAAGAGGAAATCTACATGAAACAACCTAAAGGATTTGTAGTAAAGGGAAAGAAAGAGTTGGTGTGTAAACTGAAAAGATCCCTTTATGGTCTAAAGCAATCACCAAGAATGTGGTACTAGAAGTTCAACACATATATCCTTATTTTGGGATTTGCAAAAAGCAAAGTTGATCACTGCATATATTCCAAGGAAGAAGGTGGGCATTTCATATATGTAGCTTTGTATGTCGATGACATGTTGTTGGTTGGAAACAACATGGACGCAATAAAGTAGGTGAAGAAGTAGTTATCCTCTAAGTTCGACATGAAGGATCTCGATGCAGCTAACTTCATTATGGGAATGGATATTAAGTGAGATCGAGCTGCTAGAAAGCTCTGGTTGAATCAGACGAAGTATATTGAAATAGTTTTGAAACGTTTAAACATGCATGATTGCAAACCGGTGAAGGTGCCAATTCCTGTGAGAGAAAGGCTAACTGTTGAACAATGTCCAAAGACACAGGAAGAAATAGAGAACATGGCATGTGTTCCCTATGCAAGTGTTCTTGGTAGTCTAATGTATGCGATGGTCTACACTCGACCAGACATTGTCCATGCAGTGGGAGTGTTGAGCAGGTACATGTCGACACCTGGAAAGGAGCACTGGACAACAATCAAGAGAGTATTCAGGTATTTGTGTGGCACGAAGGACTATGCTATATGCTACCAAGGAAAACCTGGAGGTGACAGTGGTGAATTAAATGTACATGGCTTTGTCGACGCTGAATGGGTAGGATATCTGGATCAACGAAGATCGACCAACGGATATGTCTTCAAGATGTTCGGTGGAGCAATAAGTTGGATGAGTCAGCAACAGGCGGTTGTAGCCTTGTCAACAACATAAGCTGAATAAATGGAGGCCACTCATGAAAGTAAAGAAGTGGTATGGTTGCAAAGGCTATGTTCAGGAATCGGGTTTGAGCAGAGAGCTATGAAGATAAGTTGTGATAGTCAAAGCGCAATATTTATGGCAAAGAACCCTGCTTATCATTCGAAGACTAAGCACATTTATGTACAATACCATTTCGTGAGAGACATGGTGGAAAGTAAGAAGGTGTTGCTAGAGAAAGTAGACATGTTGGAAAACATAGCAGACTCGTTGATCAAGTATGTGAGTGCTATGAAGTTCTCTTGTTGCAGAGAGGCAATGAGCATTGTTTCCCTAGGTCTGTGAACGAAATTTCAAAGGTCTCTTGGTTTCAACAAAGAAGACAACAAGTAGGAGAATGTTGGGTTGTTATATTCTTTACAGTGAAAGTCGAGGTGGATCGACTAACGGTCGAAGTCGAGGTGGATTGAAATCAATTTGAAGGTCAAGGAAAGTCGACCGGGGAAATTCGAAGCCGAAGGTTGAGGCAATTCAAAATGGTAAAGCCATCGCCAACAAGTCGAATAGGTCAGTTGACAAGAGGTCGACAGGCGGACGTGTGGCGACCGAGTGAAGACTGAATGAAGGCCGACTGGTAGTCGATTGGTAATATGACTTGGAGTCGACTGTAACAGAATCCCGAGATTCATGGGATTTGTAACCAATGATGTGCATGGATCTGTAACCATTTTTGGGCACCATTTATTTAGGGTTTTTCCTGCTATAAATCCTATAAAGATGCGTGTTGTAAGGTCATAAAGGCTAATAATCAATGAATCATAAGATAATCAATCTTTAGAGAAATCTTTAGATGCAGGTTATTGGTCATGCAGAAGTAGGCCGAATTGGCTACAGGGTTGTTCTTGCGCAAGCAAGAGGGTATGAAGTCGATTGTGTCTTAGGTGTGGACCAAGGTTAGACATGTAACCTTTTATTCATATTGAATAAGACAACAAGAGATCAGAACGCTCAAGGAACATTGGTCTTCCCGGTTTGGGTTTCTAGGGTAAAATCTTTGTGTATTGTGTGATTGCTTTGTCATTTACGTTCTTGATTAAATTCTTCTTCTCTTCTGCTAGGTTTAGTGTGGAAGTGAGTCTCGTTTGCTGAAAAAGAGAAGACCACTTAAAAGATCGAAATAAATCACAATAAGAGGCTATGAGCTACTAATCAATGCACAAATTAAGAACACAATACCGAAAAGAAATGAAAGCTCAATACAAGCACAACACTTCTTTATTAATGGCTCGCCAAAGGGCCGATTGCATCACAAAAGACAAGTCAAGAACCAATACAATGATTATCCTTGCACAAAGAACAAGTAACTAGAAGAAGAAAGGAAGAATAATATAAGAGAGAGAGAGAGAGAGAGAGTATGTATGATGTTGTTGTTGAAAGATCTGACCAAGAACACTAAGTAGACTTCTCCATTATATAGATCCATGAGGTGCATATGTGAGGCCAAAATAGGGAATAAAGCCAAGTGCATGAGTTAAAAAACAAGAGAATGCATGCTAAAAACTCATGAGACAATAAATAAAGGTGCATGCATGGGAATAGGAGAATAGAAGTAAGTCGCATGAATAACAATAAATGATGCATGGTATGATGGAAGGATTAATGTGTGTGTGGAAGCTAATTTAAGGCGCACGAGAAGAAAGAAGAATGATACATGTGCTAAGAAAGGGGGTGCATGATAAGATGTATGTGCATGGAGAGGAATATGAATAGATGCTAAAAGGATAAGATGCATGCGCACGTGTGGATGAATGGAGAAGGAGTTAAGGCATAGTGAAAATAGGGAGAAGGAGATTAACTACGTGTGATGGGAGGAATAATGGAGGGATAAATGAAGAATTGCGATGATGAATAAGGGAAAAAGGTTGTTAAAAGAGTTAATGTCCTAACAAATAGGGAGAGGAAGAGGATTAAAAAAATAGGGATTTAATATACGTAAATGGGAGTAATGTGCTAGGAATTAGGAAAAAGTAGGAAAAATAATTAATGCGCTAGAAAATAGGGGGAAAGGGAGGCGCATTAATGCTAGGAAATAGGGAAGAGAAGGATGCTAAATATTAGGGAAAATGGAGGCTCATTTAAGACAATGTGCTAGATATTAGGGAGAACTAGAAAATAGGAAAAATAGAGGTTCATTTAAGACAATGTGCTACAAAATAGAGAGAGAAAAAGGTGGAGGCTAGAAAATAGGAAAAATGGAGGCTCATTAGGACAATGCGCTATAAAATAGGGAAAATGGAGGCACATTAATGACATAAAATAGGGAAAAGGAGGTGCATTAAATGAGACTTAGGGTGCATTAAATGACACTTGGGGAATATGCATAAGGGAGCATGTCTATGAAAGGGAAAGTTTATCTTTAGTCAACTCAAACATGTAAATTTATCATGTGTACCAACTCATCTTTAATGCATGTGCCACATGTCCTCAAGCAAAGTGCCAAGCTGGCCATTTGTCATCCTTTGGAACTGCCACATGTTGGAATATGAACCTACCATTTGTCACCTTGGAAGGCGACCACCTCTGCTATAAATAGAAACTGCTAAAAATAGGCGTCTAGCCCTAAAAAATAGAAAACTACCAAATATGTCCAGGATGACTAGGAGACCACCGCCATATGTCAAATATCTAAAAATAGACACTGCTAAAAATAGAATCTCGTCGCATGTCAATGATATCATACTCATCATATTTGATTTTCCATGAGGATTCCAAATATGCAATCAAGATTGACATGAGAGCCCTGGTACTCCACCTGCTAAAAATATAAATGTTGACATGTCATCTTGGAAAAGGCCCAATAGACTCGAAATGTCTCAAGAATCAATATTGTATGCTCATAATCATGATCCAAGGCATGGAGCTCAATCTGCTAAAAATAGAAAGAACTTGCATGATCCCCAGATAAAGTGTCATCGAGCTCAAAATCATGCATGGACCTATATTGTAATCTCAAAACCGCCATATGAGTCTTTGGTCATTGTCTCCAAAAAAGCAGGAACCCTGCTAAAAATAAGAATCTCTCTCAAATCCATGGAAAGTTGTGCTAACTCTAACTCTGTCTTTGATGGGAACCAACCATTGGCTCACACAAATTCTCAATCTGGGTAAATCTCTGAATGCCATCCAAATATAACCATGTTGACTTTTAACCCTTGGGACTTTCAAGGGAGAAAATCCAGGGGTTAACAATGGCGACTTAAGGGGATGAGATCCCATTCCGAGGTGTCGAGAACCATATGAATCTCTATCTTTGAAAACTATAAATGATGCAATGTGAGAAGATTGAAGGAACATACCAATAGACCCTTGTACCTCTGTGGAAGAAGAAGGCCCTGTAAAATTACCTATTGTAACACCCTGTTTCCCCCAAATTTGTAATTAATCCTAATACAGGAATTACCATGCTAAAGCATGATGAAAATGTGAATGTATGATGTGAAGGGACCTTATGAAGAAGGTCGATAAATGTAAATAACATTATGAATTT
>SNQJ01S0000666.1:358702-431049 GCA_010110895.2 Picea sitchensis | reverse complement strand
CACGTCTGAATCCCCAAGGGATTTTTATCCTTCTTATCCTACCATCTCCACTACTGTACTTGCCATCAATGACAAGTCTATGCTGCCTGTAAAACATGCCAACAATCCTTTGTACATTCTTCCTGCACCCATGCCATCTTCATCGCTGTACTTGCCATCAATGACAAGCATATGCTACCTGTTAAACATTTCCAACAATGTCATGAACCCCATGGCCAAAAGTCTTCCCCTCATCCATGACACCTCATCCACATGACTTAGAGGGAGGTCCCCTCGGGAAACAACCCTAAACTTGATGAACGATTCACCCAATAGGTCGTTTTGTCAACCCTCCCATACCTAAACTTGGCAAATTACATAGGGTCTTTGAGCATTAGTTTATTTTTATGAGGTGGTTTGGATGTACTTGCTTAGATGTCTCTTTTATTGATTTGATTTACTCATCATGATGCTTTGACTTGAGATCCTTGGAGGGCGTATCCATTTGTCTTTATAGGACCCAAATGGTGGACAGTTTTGGAGGAACAAGCCTAGCTTGGGCTTCCATGGGGATTGAAGCCCACATGTTGGATACCAAGGCCCACATGCCAGATGAAGAAGACTTGCCTTTGGAGGCCTAAAAGACATCACATGGGACCTAACCTAGCCCCTACCACCCAAACGATTTGCCTAAGAAGACCAAAATGTCACCCTTGAGGGCTTGACATCATAGTAGGGCTAAGGTTTGGTGGTGGTCGAGGACACTTGGAACGTTTTGAAGGAAGCAAGCCATGGATCATGGAGAAGAGGATTGGATCTAAGACATGTGGCCTTTAGAGGCCTAGCTCACCCATCTCCTTCTCCAATGACTTGCAAAAGTGCCAAAACGTCACCCTCGAAGGGTGACATCTTACTTAGGGTTTTACTTATGTGCAAATTATGAATTTAAAAAGTATTATTTTGTGTAAAGGGGAAAGATTAGGGTTGTTGACCCCATATCTTTTGTTTTACCATAATTTATGTGGACAAACTATTTGTTACATGATTTGTATAAATAGATGTCACCTCGAATTCATTTTCATCATAGCTCTCCCATTGTGAGAAGCATTCCTAGTTGAAATTTGCGTCCTCTTTGGACAATCTCTATCTCTTGTGCTCTTATTATGGTTTCTCTTTGGCTATTGGTGGAAGAAGTAGTGTGTTACCTCTCTTGGAGCTTTTCTATTTCATTTGTGGTGGATTAATCTTGGTAAAAGGAGGTTTATCTTGTCATTACTTGGACTAGGTAAGGATTCTATCTTGTTGTCGCTTCATTGCTTGGTTACAAGTTTGATTTGCTATACTTCTTGGGGATATAAGGGTTTACAACCCCACCATATCCATCATTTTTTCCTTGAAATAATTTGTTGCTTGAGGTTTTACTAGGAGAAGTAAAAGGGTTTACACCCTCCTAGTACTTCCTAGTTAACATTGCTTGCCTTAGGGAGTAAAAGGGTTTACACCCCCAAGGAGATAGAATTGCTAGATCTTTTACTTTTTGACTCCATAACCCAATAGCCAAAGGCACTAAATCTAATTGCATTGGAGAAATAAAATCTTGCATTGGTTAACATGAAAACTCGGGATTTTGAGATTGTCTAAGTTGGAATCAATTCTATGCTTTATGTGCTTGGTTGAGCCACTAGGGCATCTCATTTTTCTAAGTGCTTCTTGCTGCTGCCATAACATTTTATCTACAACCATTAGGGGTGCAAAAACCCTAATACAAATTTCTTAATAACTCACAAACCAACCGTCAAAAGTTGCTAAAAGTTTTCCCCTATCCTCTACTAATCTCAGCGCACTTTTTGGGTGGATTGTTGGCAAGTTTTGGTGGTTGATCTCTTTTTTGTAACAACTTGTACTACAGCCATAAGGCTACAATTATATCCCTGCAATACTAATTTCTTACAGCCTTGTTTCATGCTAAAGTTTTGCTCTTTCATACTTGAGTTAAACTAGTCATTGCTAGCTTGTCTCTTGCTATCTTAACTAGACTTTTAGCAACTTTATTCACAACTCTTACTATCATTTTGTTGCTGATATATATCACTATTTATTGCTGCAATTAGGGACAACAAGCTTGACTTGCTTGTCCAACATATTATTGGGATTGTATCTTTGTTTTCCTTGTGTCTTGGGTAGGTACAATCACTACTTGGCGAGTCTACTACGTTGTGGCATACCTTCTACCATCTACGAGACTCTTTTCAAGCCCCTCTTATCTTCCATCATTGACTTATAGGGGGACTCTTCATCATCTCTCCATATTCCATCTCATTTCCCCCAAGGTCACCAAGATTCCCCCATTGAGGTGATTATGTCATCTCTAAAGTGACGGGAATACCTATCTAAGGTAACAGTGGGTAGGTGTTCTCTTAGTTGTTGCCATTTTGTGGTTGGGTTGGGATTTTCCCAACCTACAACTTGTGCAATAACAGTCCCTATTGCTGGATGAAGGGGATGATTGACTCAAAGTAGAAGACTCGGTGGTAAACAATGAAGAGACAAGACATAATATTACTCAAGACTCTCCTATGTCTCTTCAAATCTACCCATCCTAAAGGATCAATTCTTTGGAACATGAACAAACGAAACCCTTATCCAGGTTCACTCTAATGATAAGACACAAAGGCTCATCATATGTAAGATAAGACACTTAGAATTTTACCCAGGAATAACAATAGTGGAAAGCCACTATACTGTGAAAGGAAACCTATAACAACACAAGACACGACCACATGCTGATATAAGAAGGAAAAAATCAACGACACTTAGCTAAAGTTGAAAGTAAAATAACTGAAATGGAAAGACTCTGCAAATAGAATGTTAAACATAAAGTCAACAAAAAGGAAAATATGAAATGACATGCGGAAAGGAAAAGACTACTACCCCTAAAACCAAAAGACTACTACCCCTAAAACCAAAATTTTCACCTCAAAGCTGCCATGATCAAATCAACATACTCAAATGACCAATGTAACCATGCAACTAGGTGATCAATCTGACAAGAAAGATCAACAAAGTCAACCTTCCAGTGTGACCAATCAAGAAATATCCTATGTTGGAAATGTGCCTTGATGTACTTGCTAGTGAAGGTATAACTGAAGGTTGTCGGTTGAAATTTGGGACATGGTATTTCAACAGTAATAAGCATGAATGCATGAGAGCCAAAACTCTTAGAATCTACCTATTGAAATACTTCCATCATCCCGAGCTCAACTAGATTGTAATGAACCATGATATCCAAGCACTGATCAGTCAAAGGATCCAGAAGAACATTTGATTGCAGGATCGTAGGTAAAGTGTAAGGGACATCATCCTCTGGTTGAACCAAAAGTGACTCCTCCTGCTGTAATGGTATCTGATCAAGTTGTTCCTAAACCACTACTGGGATGTGCACGAATGAAGTCTCTTGTTGATCCATTTCTACTTGTTTAACATGTATTTACTCGTGCCATACTTCATCATCATTAATGGAAGGAACCAATGAACACTCTCAAGTATTCAAATCTTCACCTTCATCTTCCTAGAACTCTAGATATGACTCAAGTGTTGCAGCTATTGGTTCCTAATCATTCAATCCCGAGCCATCCTCATCTTGTTCATCTCTGGGAACTTGATAACATAAAAGGTTCTCTTCTGTAGCAACCAATTTTTCTTGCAATGCTTGGGATATTGAAAGGAGAGGAGCCGATATGTCTCCATCATATCATTCTTCTATGATATCAAAAAGTCCTCGTAATCCTTGGGGCACTCTAACAAAAGAAGATGCATTGTTTCCATCGTAGCTTTCTAGAATAACTAACATTTCCTGCAACCCTTGGGAAATTGTAAGGATTTCTTGCTCAACCAATGGTTGAACATAGTGGAATGGTGTCACCTTCCCTGATTGGTCAGGAACATGGTTAAGAGGAAACTCATGGGCTGGAAGGAAATTTATTTCTACTTTGATTGGAGCTGCTTGGGCGTCCTCCAGATTTTGAGGATCTTCATTCCTAAGAAACACACCAAAAATTCCATCATATGACTCAAGATAATAAATCAAAGCAAAAGCAACATTAGGACTTATAGTAGTAAGAATTTATAATAAGCCTTAGAAAAATGAGCATTAAAATCAATGACAGTCTCATTCCAATTCTTTTTAATATTATCAAAAGCATTAATTAAGGAAATATTGTCCTGTTTATCCGCCCATTTGTTAATGAACTTCTCTTGGAAGGAATCCCATCCATCAATGGAGGCATCCGGAAGGGATTTGTACCATGTTTGTGCCTCCCCCTCGAGGGTCGGCACAAACATATTCATCACCACATCCTCATGTTCCACGTCAAAATCATCTACCACTTGTAAAAAATCAATCAAGTTATCCTCAGTCGATACTCCCAACTTGCTCGCAAACCAAGGTAAGCATTTAAGATATTGACTTGTAGGTAAGTCATGAGGATAATCTGGAAATGCAAAAAAACTCAACGGGTCATAAGCAAAGAATATCCACCCTACTCATGGCCTCACAAATGTGGCCATATTGTTAATCCAAGATAGACACAAGCATAATTGTGGCCATAATACTAGCTTGAGATGAAAATAAAACCAAAGATGAAGGTGTCAAGGTTAGACTCACCATAGTGCTTGTCGAAAGAACCTATCACAGACTTAGTACGCTTACCAACTTAGTGAGAGTTCCAAGTGAAAGTATAGTTTTATTCCAAAAAATATGTTAGGGTTCACTCAGACTCGAAACTAGACCTTGCGAGGGAATCAAAACCGAATGATGTTCTTGTGTAAGTTCCCCTATGGAGTTGTCCATGTATCGTATGGAATCGCTAGGTGAGCTAAAATAAAGTATAGCAATCAAAATAAAAACTCACCACTCTTGTTGCCACCACGGTTTGCGTTCCCCGACAATGGTACTAATTTGTTAGCACACTTTTTCACCCTCCAATCAGATATGATATAAACGTAAAATCAGCCATGGAAAAGTGGTTTATTCAAGGAGATAATGCCCCTAGTGTCATAGGAAAACCTCGTCTTCGTTTCGGCTGGTGTGTGCCAACCTTAGGGGGGAGTCCCTAGGTACCTCACTAATTTGGGTTTGATTTTATGCAAAAGAAACACAAAAAAAAATATCCAAACTTGTCTTGGACAACATGTAAGACCGCCCAAGACATTAGGAAAAGATAGTATAAATCACTTGGAAGGATCCTTGCAGTGTTAGCATGAGAAATATGAATAGAAATAGGAAAAGAAGACTGCTTAAAATATCAAAATTAATCACAATAAGAAGTTATGAGCTACTAATCAATGCACAAAGTAAGAACACAATACCAACAAGAAACGAAAGCTCGATACAAGCACAACACTTCTTTATTAATGACTCACCAAAGGTAGAGAGAGTATGTATGTTGCTACTGCTGAAAGATCCGACCAAGAACACTGAGGAGACCTCTCCAATATATAGATCCATGAGGTGCATATGTCTGGTTAAAATAGGGAATAAAGCCTAGTGCATGGGTTAAAAAATAAGATAATGCATGCTAAAAACTCATAAGATAATAAAGGAAGGCGCATGCACATAAATAGGAGAATAGAAGTAAGGTGCATGAGTAACAATAGATGGCGTATGGTATGACAGAAGGAACAATGTGTGTGTGGAAGTTAAATTAAGGCGCATGAGAATAAAGGGGAATGATACATGTGCTAAGAAAGGGGGCACATGATAAGATGCATGTGCATGGAGAGGAATATGAATATGTGAGAAAGGATAAGATACATGTGCATGTGTGGATGAATGGAGAAGGAGTTAAGGCATAGTGAAAATAGGGAGAAGGAGATTAACTACATGTGATGGGAGGAACAATGGAGGGATAAATAAATAATTACGTTAAGGAATAAGGAAAAAATGCATTAAAAGAGTTAATGCCCAAGAAATAGGGAGAGGGAGAGGGAGAGGAAGAGGATTAAAAAAATAAGGAATTAATATATCGAGCAATGAGTTAGAAATTAGGAAAAAATAGGAAAAATAATTGATGTACTAGAAAATAGGGAAAAAGGGAGACACATTAATGCTAGGAAATAAGGGAGAGAAGGATGCTAAATAATAGGAAAAATGGAGGCTCATTTAAGACAATGTGTTAGAAATTAGGGAGAGCTAGAAAATAGAAAAAATGGAGGTTCATTGGAGGCTCATTAGGACAATGCCCTAGAAAATAGGGAAAATGGAGGCACATTAATGCAAGAAAATAGGGAAAAGGAGGTGCATTAAATGAGACTTAGGAAATATGTATAAGGAATAGGGAGCATGTGTATGAAAGGGAAAGTTTAACTTTAGTCAACTCAAACATGTAAATTTATCACGTGTACCAACTCGTCTTTAACACATGAGCCACATGTCCTTAAGCAAAGCACCCAAGTTGGCCATTTGTCACCCTCTAAAACTGCCACATGTCAGAATCTGAACCTACCACTTGTCACCCTGGAAGGCGACCACCCCTGCCATAAATAGAAATTGCTAAAAATAGGCGTCTAGCCCTAAATAATAGAAAACTACCACATATGTCTAGGATGACTAGGATACCATTACCAAATGTCAAATGTCTAAAAATAGACACTAGTAAAAATAAAATCTCGTCGCATGTCAATGATATCATACTCATCGGATTTGATTTTCTGCAAGGATTCCAAATATGTAATCAAAATTGACATGCAAGCCATGGTACTCCACCTGCTAAAGATAGAAGTGTTGACATGTTATCCCGGAAAAGGCCCAATAGACTCAAAATGTCTCAAGGACCAATATTGTACGCTCAGAATCTTGATTTGAGGCTTGGAGCTCAACCTGCTAAAAATAGAAAGAACCTCCATGATCCCCAGACAAAGTTTCATCGGGCTTATAATCATGCATGGGCCTAAATTGTAAGCTCAAAACTGCCATATGAGTTTCCGGTCACTATCCCCTAAAAAGTAGGAACCCTGCTAGAAATAACAATCTCTCTAGAATCCATGGAAAGTTGCGCTAACTCCATCTTTGAAGCAAAAACCACCACTACACTGGTCCTGTCTCTGATGGGAACCAACTGTTGGCTCACACAAATGCTCATTATGGGTAAATCTCTAAAACCTAGCCAAATATAACCATGTTGGCTCTTAACCCTCATGAATTTCAAGGGAGAAAATCCAGGGGTTAACAAGTATTCTCCAAAATTCCATATTCTACTATGGGGTTGGATCTATTTTGAATTTAGGAATTCAAATGAAATGGAGGAAATTCTCAATCGATACTTGTTGTGGGGAGCTTCATGTTTGTGCTTAAAGTGGTGGAGATCGAGCTTTGAAATCCCTAAATCCATAATTCCCCATTCGTCCTTCACCCTCTTTCATAATCCTGACCTCATTTCTGTGTTTTTCAGGCTTGGGATTCTTTTTCATGATAAAAAAACTATAAATTTTCTACAGAAAATTCTTGATCGGCATCAGTGTCAAACTATGGAACTAAGTGGTCTATTGAATATTTTGGGTGGAAGTTTGGATGTAAATTTCCAGGAGTTTTAGATTTACACATTCCATCATCCTTGATTTTAGTTACAGTTCATTTTCAATGACTTGGCCACTTCTCTCTCTCACAATCAAGACATTGTTGGCCCTTGAAACATATGAACCAACTTGCGAACCAAAAGGACTCATCTGACATTTGGACATATCTGTCCAATTGTTATGGTTAATCCTTTGCCCCTTTCATTTAACATATTTTGGAGAATCCTCTCTTTGACAAAGATTATATTTCAAATCAGGCTATACATGGAAGAAATTTTAATCGGCTTGCATTATCTTTAGTGTCCCTATTTCCTCAAAATAATCTACACTAGAAGCACGAAGAGAATGCAGCATGAAGGAACTGTTTTTGAAGGGTTTGACAGTTGGCGCGTTGATTTAAATTTGAATGAGGCCCTAAATTCGGTTTTATGAGTGTAAAATGAAATGATCATAGCATAAAACGCCAATGATCACGCTTCCATTTCCAAGACGTTGATATCCATGTTTTAAATAGAAAAAAAGTACCCACGTTTGCAAACAGAGACAGGGTGTTCACATTTATAAACAGTCAGGGTATGTAAGAAAAGAAATTGGCACCTATTGGGTGTAATGGATGTACAGATTCACAACAAAATGGGGTAGCTTAATAACTTATAAGGATCACTGATATCTCGACAAACCCACAGAGACTCACAACTCCACACTTTACAGCTTGCTGAAATAAGAACATAGTTCGGAAATTGTAGTTCTCCAAAAAAATGGTTGTTGTAGCTTTACAAAAATGGCATTTTCAGCTTTTAGGAATGGTTGTTGTAGCTTTTACGAGAATGTCATTTTCAGATTTTAAGAGTGGTTGTTGTAGCTCATGTTTTTGTATTTGCATCGCCTTTTTTTAACATCTATAGCTGATAATACTTCAATATGTTGAAGTCTTGATGCCCCTGTATGGTACCAAATTCATGTAGCTTATAATTTCGTTTTGATAGCTTGAAATCTTGACCTTTTGTAGCCTATACTTGTTGATATTTAAACTTAAAAGCTTCAACCTTCAATACATATAACTCATGGCTCATGTAGGTGTTGATTTAAAATGCCAATGTGTTGGATTAGTTCACAGTAGTGGTAATGCCCTTTTTGCATCGTTTCCTTGGCAAACTTATAATGTTTTTTTTTTGCAATGTTACTATATCTCTTTACAAACTCGCAATGTTTTGAACATTTTTGCAACAAACTTGTAACACAACTTTAGAGGCTCGGGACATGTAGACATTCCTATAGCTATACAAATTTTGCAAGCAAATTCCATTCAAAACGTGAAGAAGACGTTAAAAAGATTTTTAAAGGTTGAAACCATAATATTGGTGAGAGTACTTCCTCGAGGTATCTCTCAAAGACTGAAGGTTACCAAAGAGATAAAAGATGTCTTCAAAAATTGAATTTGTATCAAATGCAACTTAACTTATCGATGCATGTGCATACCTCTGTTTGCACAAATATGGCCCTCAAGAATTTTCACAGGGATCCTTCTTTTTAAATCCAAACAATTGCCTTGATATCATATGTAGTCACAATGAGATTGCTTGGGTCCTATATGGATGCAAAGAAAACAATTCAAGTAATGGATTTATGGTGACTCTTCCTACAAGAAAAGTCTGTTGACTTGCTTGGAAGAGAAGGCAATATCTGATTATGGAAACAACAACATTTGAAAACTCTGATATTGGTTTTGGCACTATGATACTTACGAGAAGTCCAGAACTTATAGAGGCATAGGTTTATGATGTAAAATGTGCAGAGTTTTTAGAGGGGCAGAGTATCAAAGAAACAAAGCATAGTATGCATTTGTAATGCAAAGAGTAGTTTTGCAGTCATAAATGAGGCTTCATCAAACAAGATGGAGAGATAGCTCTTTTTATGAACAACTAATTTCCATCCACATTTTCATGAGGCACAATATAGGAAATAGTGTCAAGTCAAAAAGTAGGACTATATCCAATGGAAAATTGCAAGAGCAAGGTGGAGGCCAAAATTTGAAATCCAACTATTGTCACGATGAGTATTGGCTCCGAAGAAGTTACAAACTAGCTTAGTTATAAATTCCATGAAAATACTAAGGAATGTTTGATAGTTACCTCCATTTTTGCTTGAGTTCCTCCATTCGATCCTTTTGACAAAGCTGGTCCTCAAATATTTTGTAATTTTGACCTTCCTTGCTACAGATTATCATGCTCAATTGATCCTTCAACCTGGAAAATTAAGGAAAACGATCAGGACATCAACGCAGAATTGTCCTTTTGTTAAAATGATCATGGTGTATTGACCCTGGTGGTTGTAATATTCACAACATAGTACATAAGGTCTTCAAAGAAAAATTCTCCAAGAGGGTCAAGAGATTATAGAATTAAAAATATCTTGCTCCCTTGGAAATCCACAAGCAACACATCCAATTTCTTTGTATGCCTCCAAGGCAATCATTATATTTTCATAACATAGTGTCTCCATGTTGATATGTATGGAGAATCCTCCCCCATGATGAAGTGTTTGCAGGACCCCATGCAAACTGTCATGAGCTTCTTAAAACAGTTTGTACTTGATTGCAACCATACCTTTTTCTTGCTACTGTGGAATTGTGAAAGGTACCTCAAAAGTCATGACTAGTGTAGTTTCCAAGCCACAAAATGTATTTGGGAAAAATGAAAAGTGATGCTTTCAATGGAGTGATATGAAAATGTTGTAGCTATGAATGAAGTGAAAGGGAAGTACAATATTTTATAGTTCTATGCTAAATTCTAGAGCTATTTTTAGCATGCAATTCAAATCACAAGTTCTCAACAGCTTGCACTTCCAGTTTCAAATGATGGGTTATTGGAAACAAGGCAGTGAGGGAATTTTTGTTAAGACTATCAAGTTGAACTCATATTGTCATGCCATGACTGAATTTTGTTGGACTTTCCAAAATGCAACTAGGGAAAATGGAAGAGCATGCGAAATTTTAATGAAAGTTGGTTATGGTCCATCAACCCCAAGGTCACTCTTTGTCACAAGACTGCAGCCCAAATATGACTTTTAAGTTTTGAAGAATATAACAGGAGATATTGTTTCTTTTAGTTCCAGTTGGTGCATATGCTGGAGTGAATTTTGCAAGTAAACCTTGAGTTTATTTAGCTTTGGAAGACTTTAATTCTTACCTTCACAACCTCGCTTGTACCCAAGCCCCGATGATGGGAAATAATCTCCACAGATCAGTGTTGCCCTGTAGAATTTTTATTTGAATGAAGTGTAGAGTGCCCTTTCTATTTGGATGATAGTTGAGATCGGAAAGAAAATCTTGTTGGTGGCAGAGTACAATATTGGTTCTTCAATTGGAAAGAATACCACAACCCTTAAAGGTTTTAATCCCAAAACTTGGAATGATAGTTGAGCATGTGGAAGTGGTAAGCTTTGTCCCCTTGCTAAAATGTTGAGCTAACCATCCCTTGGAAATGTTGTCTTTAAGAAAACCCAAAATTTGATAGTAAAGAATTTTTAAGGAAAATATGTCAATCAAGAGAGACATGATCAACATGTTCAGTTGATTTTGTCATTGTCAAGTTGTTTCTTATGATACTGTGGTTTCCATTGAATAGTGATTATTCTTATAATGGTTAAACTAATTTATTAAAACGACAATTTCAACTCATACATTAATTGATGGCAGTTACATTATGCCAATCTTCCTTGCTTTTTGTGAGATAGAGTCAATTGCTAATGAGCAACCATGATACTGTAGAAATGCTTCTCGATCTTCTGAACAAGTTTCCTTAGCTCATCCATGTATACCAACTACTTATTTTTCTGTTGTTGATTTCCTTCTACTGTTGTTGTTGGTTCTTGTGTGACAACAGCAAGACCTCCCCTTGTTGGTTCTTGTGGAGCATCAATAGGGCTTTTTGATGTAGCAACACTAGCAACTTATAGGGGGGCTTAGAATGGATTTGAACCGTGGAGTGGAATAAGACGATGAAGTATAGAGTAAGATAATGTCATGATTCAGATGGAGTAATGATAAGGGATAAAGGTGGTGGCGTTCCTGATAAAGGTGATGGTGTCCCCCCCCCTCCAAATGGAAGACTTTTCTCGTCCTTAGAGAAATAGCAAATGGTAAGGAAGAAGGACAGAAAAACACGAATAAGAGGCGAAGGAGTCCATGAATTTGTCAGCAAGTATGTGATTTTCTCTAGCACATTCTTCATGAGCTTCCATAGAAAAAGAAAACATTGTTGTACAAGAATGCCAGCTATATTTTCATGAAGCTTTGAGGGAAGACTCCTTATGTAACAATTTGTTTTTCTACAGGTTCTTGTGGGGCAGTAATCTTTCCTCTAACTGATGTCTCTAATTGATTTTCTTACTATTGGTTCTTGTGGGGAAACACTAGGGTCTTCATGAGGCTGGTAGGTGTTGGTTCTTGTGTAACAACATCTTTTCTTCTTTTTATGAGCTTCTCCCAGTATTTGTTTCTTGTGTGACAAGCATAGGGAGTATTGGAACTGGTTCTTGTGTAACAACACCAACATTTCTCAAATGCATCCATCCTTAGAAATTTTTTATTTATGTTGCTTTTGTAGAAATGGTGGATTGGTGAAGTACTACTAAGAATGGAAAAAATCCACAAGATTGTAGCATACTAGTAAATGTTGATCATGGAGAAAGATGGGACCAGTAGTAGGCAAGGAGTGAGGAAACTCTGATGGATTGGTAATGGCAGGTTCCATTTATTCAATAACTATTAAAATTACAAGGGTGGCTTAGCCTTGTAAGTGGGCCAAGTTACTTTATTGGGTGGGTTAGGAGTGGGTGGAGTAGAAAGTCATGGAAATATTACGGAGGGAAGGAGTAGGATAAAATTATGGTGTAGTAATAGTGATTCAAGTAGTGGTTATGGTCGACCACATGAGCAAGAAAGGCTTCATAAACTTTAGCAAGCCACCACTTTTGAGTTGAGAAGAGGAAGTTATATGGGAATACAGTAGTGTCGGTGGATGTGTATGATGAACATTAGGTCTTCTATAGCAGTGGAATTGTTGATACAACAATGGGATGTCCTCGTGGTGTAGGTCAGTAGCTTGAACGATTTTGCAACAAGTTCCTAGGAACTTGGTCTTTGGACATGGTTCATCCAAGGACTCAACATTACATGATAGCACACTTGTTTGCACATCTTGGTGATATGCCCATTTCATGAAATTTTTCCTTCAAAAATCACTTGTTCATGGATCGATCTCCATGATCCTTCTTTGACCTGCAAAAAGCTAGCATTTTTGCCTGCAACACAAGGTGAGATTATGGATGAAAAGAGATATGAGGACTTTTTTCTTCAATAAACATTAAAATGAGTGCAGATAATGCATATAAAACAGATCTAGCAAAGGATTCATTAAAAATTTCAGTGTTACCTAATGAGGAGTGGTGGCCATCCTAGACTACTTGTCAGTGTTTCAATGGTAAATTCTTCCCCTGATGTCCAATTAGAGGCATATTGTGGTGGATTCATAGAGATATACCTATTATAAATCAATTTTGAAATAATATGTCAAATATGTTGAGAAGCAGTTTGCAGGGTATCATTGTCTTTAATTTTCAACCTAGACCAATTGTCACAGTTTTTTGTATAACTTTTGTGTCTGATGACAAATCGACTTGATTCCACTTGGAGATGGAAGTAGCCTCATGTGGGTATCTCCAGTAGAAAAGGGTTTGTAAAAATGAAAAATTGACGGGTCAAGTACACCAAAGAACAACCGAGGAAATAGAGTTTTATCAATGCAATTTAGGATAGGGAGTTAGTAATTAGGGCATAACTTTCTCGTACGATATCATAATGAGATTATTCAAGTTAGGTTGTAAACCAGATTCATAGGAGAATACACCCTAGAAAAAAGTTATAAATATATACTCATTTAGTTTACCAAAAATTGATTGTCCGAACTCTGTTCTTGGTGAGATTAGTGATCCCAAATGCCACAAGAGTTTGATCCACAAGCTATTTCTTCCAAATGATAATCTAGGTTTGTGGGAATTTTTGTAGTGTATAAAATTTAATGTAATGTATCCATGTACCAAACATTACAAATACCCAACTCCTAAATTGTGTGATATGACCCTTGCAAAATCCTATGGCTAATGCAAAAATACCTAAGCAAGAATCAAACATCTAATTCAACTTGTGGTGTAACGATAATGGGATCTTGACATAACCATCATGAGAACACGAAGTTTTCCATTATCTATGAGGTTGATATAGTGAGATCCTAACATAACCACCGTGGAATCCACAAAGTGTCTCACTATTCTTGAAACAACTTCCACATTTTATTCATGCAATTGTGATTCTTGTATGATGATGGCTTAAATAGTTGATCAAAACATTGGGTTGGTGTTCATTTGGAATTATGCCTAGGATCAAAGGGCTAGGTGTAGAGATGAAGTAATCATTGTTGAAGAATCAAGGGTTGAAGAATCAGTGCAAAATTAATCAGTGTTGAAGAAGTATGAAGAAAAGAAGAGGGTAAGAAGAGGAAGGGTAAGAAATGGGGTTGGAGGATTGAGAGAGGAATAAAGAGTGAGGAAGAAGAAAAAAAAGTAAAGGCAACATGCAACAGGAAGGTGTGAACATGGGTTGGACTAACATGAGAGTACAATTAAACTAAGAATTCAATCAACCCAAAATGCTATATATTATTGGTGGAAATAATGAAGATTCACTACATACCCGTTAATTGATCTGGATGCAATCTTGAAGGCTTTTGCATTCCCTTGGCTCCTTCTCCAGTGGAATGTGTATTTACTAGTGCTTCCCATAGTTTTAAGAACCGTAAACGGCACCGGAACCGGTCGAGGGTCCAACCTAAACCGAAACCGGAACTGGTAATGAACCGGTCGAACCGGTTTCAATGCACTGGTTTTTAAAAAAATACATAAAATATTTAAATTTTAACGAAAAAAAAATATTTTTAGGATTTTAAATCATGTTTCCAAAGCATTAGAGACAATTAGAGACAACATATCCAAAGTATGCTCATGAATATATCAAAACAACACCAAATGCAATACATATCTAGAGATCGGAACATAAATACATAATCAAGGAGGCTCTAAATGCCCTCTACAACATCAAATAACATACTAAGTTAGAGTCACTGATACTATAGGTGGGAATGCCAATGACAAAGACAAAATAGCCATAGGGTAGATACTAGAACCGTAGATGGAAGAATCTCATAGCTCATGAGTCATGACTGTCAGTAGTCCTCCATGTCATAATCATCAAGATTGGCATCACTACCACTGCTCTCTCCTCCATCCTCCTCCTCCTCCCCTATATCCAACGCAATCCGTGCATTTGTTGATGTGGACTCTGGAGGATGACCCCTCAAGAGGATCACCATCATCAAAAGTGACCGGCTCTAGCACTAGTTCATTAAGATCCAAGTTGGCTAATGCCAACTCAACACTGTTGTTCAAACCCATATCATCAAAAAACACATCCCACATCTTTGTCTTTCCCTTCAACCACTCTTCTCTCTGCTTGTATATAAGACGGAGGTTGGTGTGCACATACACTACTAAGTCACCTGACACGACGACAAAGAGAAGAGTTCAATAGAAGAGTTTATACTTGAGTAAGGGTACATTTTTACCGGGGTCGTGACAAAAGAGTTCAACAATCAATGCCACCGACATTGAGGTACATAAAGGGCTTGGTTCTCTTGATTAAATGTCAGTTCCATACCCTCATACATGATAGAATCCAGTGGGAACATTGCAATCTTGCCAATCTTGAAATCCTGAAAACTGTTAAGTCTGTTGAATTTTGAATGGGACCTAAAATTCTACTTTCTCCATATGAAGTCCAATGAGTTTGGAACCACTCTCAAACATCCTGAAAGAATTAATGGTAATGTTAAAAATTTAAGTAAAGAGAATAAGTAAAAATGAAAGATAAAAGAGAATGTCACTTTTACTTACTAGGGTGGGTGAAATGGAGGGGGTGGGGACCTCTTTAAATAGCATTAGTAAGGCAAAATAACCCTCAGTTGCACGCTAAAACACCTTACAACTCCAACTTGCATGAGAAAACATGAGCCAAGTACTTTTCTGTTACTTAGGTTTTAGGTTTTAGGGACAAACCGGTCGGTTTATGACAAAATCGACCGGTTTGGTCATAAATTGGCCGATCAGTTCGGTTTATTGGCCGGTTTGAACCGGTTGACCATCAAACCAGTCAAACCAACTAGTTTCGGTTCCGGTTCACCGGTTTTTAAAACACTGGTGCTTCCTTCCTCTCACCAAACTTCCTACAACGGGATTAGTATTGTGGGTGGCTCTTACTGCACCACAAAAACCTTCTGATTTTAACTCATGTAGCTATATGGATGCAAAACACTCTATATGAGACACTACAAAGAGGATGGTTGACATCTTCTCTTTTCTCTTCCCCTTACCATGTGTTATCTAAAACTAGTACAAGAAATACTATTGCGCACTTGACACCTCCCCAGTAATGGTGCCAAAAATGTTAGTGTTTCTATATTTTTTTGTATTTAACTAGGAACACACGTGCATTTTATCTTATCAACCAGGGTTTTCAATATTCTTGTGAGATGTCATGCACTATATGTCCGGGCGACAAAGTCTTAACTTGTACTAGTTTCCTAATATGCTCCTAAGAAAATGAAATTGCATCTTTAATCTACAAATCAAGGTGACATTGCGGAAAGGAAACACACCACTAAGTTATATCCTACTTTATCCATAAATGTTGTAAAACTAGGCTACATTCAGTTATTTGATCCTTGGGATTGAACCTTCTTGCAACAACGCTCTATTTTAGTAGATTTTGGATACAACATAATTTGAATTGAAAATTACATTGTGGAAAATCAATACGCACCACACTTGCGGAAAAGTAAACACACTTAAATTAGCATGAATGACAGTGATAATTCAAGTAGTCCCTGGCTAAGTTACTATGAATGATAGTGATAGTTCTCTAGAGTGGGACCCCTCTAGAGAGCAGGGAGTTGGGATTATAACAACGATTAGCAAGTGGAAATCAACACTCACACATCAAGAGATAACCAACAAAAAAATGTAACACATCAAGAGATAACCAACAAAAAAATGTAGAGGACTGGGCACTCTGCCTTTTATTCATTCATTCATGAAACTCCAATTATTTTGCATCATCTTCTGAACAATATTTTCATGTCGAGAACGCCCCCTTTTGGGCCAAACATTATACATATATATGAATGGGTTGAACCCCCATATAAAATAACCAAATAAAAAAATAAACTGACTGTATAAACATAGCAAAAACTGAAAGCATGCGCCCAGCTCGATCCAAGGGATGAGAGGGCTCGATCCACATTCATGTGGGCAGCGTGGGTAGGGAGAAACTCGTCGAAAACAACAATAATATTTTCATGTACGTCCAAGATACCTAAACAGTGAATGGGATACGAGATCCTCATCCAAATATTCTCCAGATGAGCCCCACGATCCATGGAATAGTTATCTAAGGAAGCAACAACTCCAACAGCTCCCTAAAATAGAAAAAACAAAGTAATGGCACCCATGAACCATGAGATTCTCCACAAAATTGTTCAAGATCCTTCAAAACCAATGTTATAATGTCTGGATCTTTTATTATTGGCCTAAGAAAAGAGCTTTTTTCCACGAGAAAAATGCTCTTTATATTCAAAAGGATATAAAAATTTACAAGTGTCGACCTCTCGAACCGCAGCGAAACAAGGAGAAACTGCTATAAACTTGGATCAATCCAACAATGGCCCGACATTCAAGGCGAATATTCATCTATGCTCAATCTTACAGAAAGGTAGGTGCCTAATCAAAGCATGATCTTGTAGGCAGGTCCTTCGTTGCCATCCTCCCAAATTGAAAAACATATTTGGCTCGGTGGGAGGAGCAATACTTTTTTAGAGAGGGAGTCTGCCTCGCTGTTTTCCTCTCGGAAAATATGCTGAAAGGAGAGCTTTCTGAATAGTTGTGTAGCATCTTTGGTCCTATCTTTCCAGCACTCCATACCATAGGTTAAGCACATATATAACATAGGTTGGCCTAAGGAAAGAGCTTGCACTCCATACCATAGGTTAAGCACATATATTAAAAATGAAAGCAACTTTAATCAAACATCCTAATCTATTTCATAGAAAAACAACCAAAACGTATTTCGTTAATTCTCGGAGACAATTCATCATGAAATAATTAAATGATTGATCAATGGGCATATAAGTGAAACGGAAATTGGGTAAAATAAAGGTGAAGTCGTGCTTAAAATATACCATATAAAGGGCTTGACACATCTTCTTTAACTTTCTGTAACCATCATATTGTGTCTTGTATCATTCTTCGTATTATTCTTTTGCTTTCTTCTATCACCCTTGTTATATATATGTGTGTTCTTACGCCATCTTCTTGCATAGTTCTTCATCTGAATCTTCGATTGCAATAACCACATAAAATTATTTCTTGTTGGAGTTTATATGATACCAAATGTTGGGATTATAATTCAATAGTAATTACATTTAAACACATACAAAGAAAGTAACACAATGATTTTACACTCAAGAAACTCCTAAAAGGGAAAATTCTATTCAATCAATCATTCAGTTTGTGCTTTTATTGTACAACTAGGTCCCTTTAATAAAATTAGGTGACCATAATAACTATGTCATAGTTATAAATTTAGTTCAACCATATGCATAAATATCTCCCATAATCTCTCAACTAATCTTCATCCCTAACTTCTATGTTTTCTCCTCATCTTTTATACTTATGTAGACTTCTGTGTTTGGTCTATATTATTACAAATCCATCATATAATTTAGATATTATTCATGATTCACAAGTAGGATTTAATCCTTCAAAACCGAGCAACCATTCAATGTTGGTTTTTTTTCTTTTTTCTTTTGGGTTTCCCCGGGTTAAATTTGGTGTCTTTGTGTGATGAAATATTGTTGTGGTTGTGTTAATTATCATGTTTGAGTTATTGGTGTTTCTTTGTGTTTAAAATGCTACTAGTAATTGGATTGATGCGCGTGACGAAGAAAATTCATTGTATTACATTATATTTACTCATAAATCAATTTTCAATGGACACTCTATGATACACGACAACTCTGTAATCACATCCATCTAGGATAGTTGTATTCTAAGATCAATGGCCATTATAAACTAGCTATTGAAATTATTTATCTTTGTTTCTAATTCTGCATTTGAAGGATGGAAATTTAATTCCAAATAACAACAAAGCTTCAATCTTTGAGACCATTGGTGTCAAAAACTAGCTTCCACACATTGTTGGGAAAGTATTGGAGGTCATATGCATCCTTGCTTCATCCTACACAATGTCTTTACCTAGAATTTACGGCCACATGTGGTCGTATGGCCCATATAGTCCATACGCATCTCAAGAGGTCTACCTCTCGTTTCCTGGTGGTTGTACGATTGGTTGCTAGGTGAGTCCTTGGCTACCTTGGGTCGTGTGTTGTAATACCCCAGTTTTGAGTCCCCATATTAAATCATGTATTTTGTTTATTTGATGAAAGGTTAGAGTGCTCAAACAATTAAAGAGGCCAGTGTGCCTAGGAAATGTAATATTTTGATCATTATTAATAATAAAATACATCGTTGGTTGTTAGACGGGAAAGGAAAATAGTTATAGGGGGCTATGACTCCACGAGAGAGGGGGCTTAAGAGGCTAAGTCATTTTATCATATTTTATTTACCCATAATTGTTTTAATGGAGAGAAGTGGTTACATGTGCTTCTTGGGGAAAGGCCATGTGGTTCTTGATTTTCAAGTAAATATATAAACTCATCTTTGGGTTGTTTGGGGGTTCATTCATTGTTCATTGTTCACACTCTTAATTCTGTTGTCTCTACTCACACTTTTCATTCATTATTGCTCATTCATCCTTGATCTTGGTGGGGGAAAGGAAAAATGAATTGGTGGGAGAGAAGCCATTGTTGGTTGGTTGTAGTAATTGCTAGTGTATTCCAGCCATGGATTAATATCTCCATGCATGAGATGCATTGACATGTACTAAATTTTATTCACAGCTACGAGTCTTGAGAGTCCCATCATGGAGATTCTTGACCATATGCATTGAATCCCTAGAAGGAGGTGGACAACTTGAGGGACTACGTGGAAAATAAGGGGGTCCATTCTCTTGGGGTGTGCAAGCTAGAGAGAAGAGAGTTGGTGTACTTTGGATTGTTGTTTGTTGAAGAACCCGTGAGAGCTTGAGTGTTGACTGGTTTGGGAAGTTGAGTGATACCCTAGAACTGTCCTTGTGGATTCATAGCCCTGGCTCGTGGGTGACCTACTGTTGAGACTTGGAACAATAGTGTCTATGGTTGGCTGGAACGTCCTTGGTCTACAACTAGTTGGTGAATGTTTTTTATTAAGATAAATCTTCTCTGTCATGTGTTTCTCTACTTATATATTTATTTCCGCTATGTATTAATTATTGTCTCTGAGATTTGTATGTTATAATATGCATGCTTGATGGTTATTGTTGTGCATGACATTATATTAATTTCTTTTATGATGTAGCATGAATCTTGATTATTGCATGTGATGTTATCATGTTTCTTTCATGATGCTTTATTAATTAATTTCTATCAGAATTTGAAATCAATTTAAAAGTGAGTTTTGGAGTAGTGTGCCCGACGTGTGGGTGGCTGGGTACGTTACATATTAGTATCATAGCTTCTGGTTGAAACATTAGACTGATATGGGCCGAAAAAAATGCGAATTAGACAGATTCGCTATTGCACATTTTCAAACTGTCTGAATTTGGGGGAAAATGGAAAGATTAGAGAGAAAGATCCCTGAATTCGTGGGCAGATTCGAGTTTGAAATAATTCAGAATTATCTGAGAAGTTAATGGATTCGATCTGCAGAGTTGTAGAAGTGAATTTGAACTGGAAGGTCGAGAAAATTTGTATTTTAATGGTTGTTGTAGTGAGGGCAAAAGTTCATAGGATCGACGACCGAGATCGTGTTCGATCTTGAGATAAATGGCCCAGATTCGTTCTTGAAAATTTTAAAAATCATAATGTTTTCAAAGTTTGACAAAGTTAGTAGATCGATGGCTGAAATTCATTTCGGCAGTTGGGAAAATAAGGTAGATCGATGGTCCATATTCGTCGAGGAATTTTTTCCGAAATTGCTAAGTGTTGAAATTCGCCAACATAAATCTCCAATTGCCAATGATCGATGGTCGGGGGTCAGCAAAATTTGGCGAAGTTTTCAGTTCGTCAACAAAAATATTTGATCGTCGATGGTCGAGGACCGATGGTCGAGGACCGATGAATTTGGTGAAGTGTCAAAGTTGAGCCAAGAGACATCTATGATTGTTAATGTCTGATGGTCGGGGATCAATGACTTTGATGAAGTGTTGAAGTTCGACGATGGAACATCTCCAATCGTCGATGGTCGATGGTCGGGCATCAATAGATTTTGTGCGAAGTTCAAATTTTCCACCAAGTGAAATTGTTGATGACCGATGGAGAAAGGAAGGTGATGACAGGTCATGCCACGTCAACATCCATGTGTCATGTCATGTCATCCCAGTTGATTCCTTAGGATGATGTGTCATGTCAGGTCATCACCCATGTGTCATGCCATGTCAGCATAGTTGCCACATTAACAAAGGGATGGCCAAACATCGATGGCCGGGGTTCGGGGAGATTTGTGAACAATCTTGGTTTTTCAGGGAATATCGCCAATGGAAGATAGCCTATGTTTGGGCATCGACGAGGTTCATGGGTGACTTTTGGTTTGCGGAGAAAAATGGTCGATGATCGATGGTCGGTGATCGAGCGTCGGGGAGATTGGTGGGAAGGTTTGGTTTGCAAAGGAAATCACCAATCCTCGATCATTGATAGCCGATAGAAATGAGATCAATGGTCTAGAATGCTTCTTATTTGAGATCGACGGTGCAGACCGCACTTAAAAAAAATTGTTCCACAGTTTAAAAAAAAAAAGTCTGGAGCCATTTTCAAATTTTGGCCATAACTGGAGAAAATTAAGTCGGATTGAGATGAAAATTAATTATTTTGTTTGCGGAGAGGACATCTACAAAAGTGTCAGAGAGGTCCATTCTCCAATTATGCTTGGATTTGTCAGAAAATGTAAAATAGTGGTTTTTAAAGATATGGGTCCAGATCATTGAAAGGGGTCCAGATTAAGTTGAAACTCTTGGAGATAGTTCCGAAATCAGAAACAAAAATAAATGAAGAAGGAACTAAATAAATCCTAAGGAAATTGGAATGGGGATACTGAAATAGGCGAAAATCCACTATTCCGGACAACTTTTTGGGGATTTTTGAGATTTTCAGAGGAGGAAAAGTGACCCTAGATCACAAAACTGGAAAATTGTAAGTACTTGACATTTTATATACTAATTGAGACAAACAACTTTGCTTTATTGAAATTTTTCCATAGGTGCACTTATTGTGAGATAGACAGTTTTGCTAAAAATTCCAAGTCTGGAAATAAAGGTGAAAAGGGACAAAGTTGCAGATTCCAGATTGTTGTAGTTTTTTATTAGTGTATCAACCTGAAAATAAGAGAGTTTTTATGAATTACTTGTCAATATTTTTAACTATCTATCATATAAAATTTTCTTTATTTCCTGATATATTTCTTCTGCAGTTGACATAAGTTGTCACTTCAATAAAATTATCACCAGTGAAGAAAATGCACAAAAAAGGTGAAAGTGATTTTTTCAAGAAGCCATAACATTTAGCTCAAAGTTCGAAATGATGCCTGAGTATAGTCGTTGGAAACATTATTTGGAGGAGAATAACATTGAATTTTTATAATTTGCAGAATGATGATATATTTCTTCATGAATTGAGCAGAAAAAGGACCCGTAACATTATTTAACATTTTTTTTTTATAATATGCATAATTCTAACAAAATGGTTACTTGCACATTTGGAAGAATTAGGGAGTATAACCATAGCAGTTAAAGATAAGAATGCATATTCATTAAATGTAGGAAGGAGAGGGATCCTTTAGTCACGATAAAGAAACCAAAGGTCAAAATATCAGTTTTGGTAATGCAAAGACAAAATCAAATGGGCATAGGAGCAGAGGGGAACAAGAAACATTAATACAGACTGTGAGAGTCCTGAAAATACAAGTGCAGAGTTACAAGTCAAACAATGAGAGTTTAATGAGAGAACAAAATCAGATAAATGCTCAAGTGATGCAGAGCCTAAATTAGTTGCACATGCAAGCAAAGCATGGATTAGACTCAAGGCAGGAGGAAGAAGGAAGATATCATGAAAGAAGAGGTAACTATCGAAGAGTTTCTCATTCAAGAAATGATAGTAGAACTCATATACATTACTCACCTCCTTACTCAACAAGGAAATTTTATGCATTTGAAGACTTCATAAGCAGTCCAAAAGTGTCTCTTGTTAGACACCAAAAAAGAAGACGTGAATTGGAAAGTTTGCAAGGAGAGTTGAGGAAGATTAAGCCACCATCCTTTGATGGTGAAAGAGAAAGGGAAGATGATGTTGAAGCATGGCTTCTTGGACTCAGGATATATTTTCAATTGCATAACTACTCATCAAACCTAGAAACCAGAATTTCCACTTACCATTTACATGGAAAAGTTGTTATGTGGTGGGATCAGCTTAAGCAAGTTGAACACATAAATGAAAGCAGGATCACTTGGAATCAATTCAAGAAATATTTTCAATGGGAGTACCTTTGAGAGCACTTCTATGACAAGAAGATGCAGGAGTTTTTTGAACTCAGTTTGGGAAGCATGACCATGACAGAACATGAGAAGAAGTTCTCGAGATTGTTGAAGTATGTAGGATTTATAAAGGAAGAAAAAGTGAAGATATAAAGGTTTTTAAGTGGACTGCCATCCTTTTATAAGAAAAATATTCAGTGTGATGAGCCTAGGAATTTGACAAAGACCATCAGGAAGGATATGTACCTATATGAGCAAGGCAAGGGCAGAGAATCCATTCATAAGTCTTGGAAGGATAAGAAAAAGGAGAAATATGATCAGATAAGGAAGGGATTCAAACTTCCTTTCAACAGAAACAACCCTAATAAGCAATATCATTCTACTAAAGATGAATCCAAGAAAGAATATTCCTTGGGGAAAAGAAGAAGACCACCAATCCAATGTTGGGGGTGCAAGGAAAATCACCTATACAAGGATTTCCCTCATAGAGGAGATAAAACAAAGACTATGCACAACATCCAAGAGGCTACAACAATGGAGGACATGGGCAAGATATATGCATCCTTATAATATCAACAAACCAAGTACCAATCCAATATGATTGAAGTGAAAGGTAAGATCATTAATCATCCTGTTTCTATTTTAATTGATTCAGGAGCAATCCATTGTTACATTGATCCTAGAATAGTGGATAGATTACATTTGGAGAAAAGTAAAGTTTGGTTCAACTAGCCACTGGAATCAAAAGAAGGATCAATGAGATGGTCAGAGGTTGTCCAATAAATTTGAATGGAGTGAGTACTAATGTTGATATGAATATCACACCATCACGATTTTATGACATCCTAATTGGAATGGATTGGTTGGACCAGCGCCATGCTATCCTAGATTGTCATAAAAAGACATTTACATGTCTTGACGAAGAAGGAAAATAGAGCATTGTGAAAGGAATTCCAAGACTCATCTCCATAAGGGATATTTAAGCCTTACAACTGAAGAGGTGTTTCAAGAAAGGATGGCAATTGTATGCAACTCACGTGGAGGAGATATACAGGACAAAAGGGCCAAGCCTTGAATATTTTCTAGTATTGCAAGAGTTTGAAGATGTATTCCAAGAAATACTAGAATTGCCACCGGAGAGGGATATATATTTCTCTATTGATTTAGTACTAGGAGTTTCCCTAGTATCAAAAACTCCTTACATAATGAGTACACGAGAGTTAAAATAATTACAAATGCAGTTGGAAGAGTTGTTGAAGAAAGGGTACATACGTCCAATTGTTTCACCTTGGGGAGCACCAGTACTCTTTGTCAAAAAGAAGGATGGAACATTGAGGCTGTGTATATAATTTAGACAGTTGAATAAAGCCACAGTAAAGAAAAAATACCCTCTACAAAGAATTGATGACCTCTTTGACCAACTAAGAGGGGAAAATATGTTTTCAAAGATAGATTTGAGATCTGGATACCATTAGGTAATAATCAAGGAAGAAGACATCAATAAAACATTCTTCAAAACTGGGTATGGAAATTATGAGTTTATAGTGGTTCCATTTGGACTGACCAATGCACCAGTTGTCTTTATGTGCTTAATGAATGGCATATTCATAAATTATTTGGATAAGTTTGTCATTGTTTTCTTGGATGACATACTTATTTATTCTAAGTCTGAGGAAGAGGATGAATATCACTTGAGGTTGGTGTTGCAAGTGTTGAGGGAACATCGGCTTTATGCCAATCTTATTAAGTGTTCTTTTTACCAAGAAAAAATCCATTGTTTGGGGCATATTATTTCAGAACAAGGTATAGCAGTAGATCTAGAGAAGATTGAAGCGATTAGAGGATGGCCAACACCCAGGAATGTTTCGAAAATCAAATATTTTATGGGATTAGTCGGATACATAGGAGTTTTATAGCAGGGTTCTCTAAGATTGCTCATCCCATCACTTCTTTGCAAAAGAAGGGAATTGAATTTGAATGCACAACTGAGTGTGAAGAGAACTTTATTTTGTTGAAAGAATTGCTTACTAGTGCACCTATTTTAAAGACTGTTGACCCAAATGAAAATTTTGTGGTATGTACATATGTGTGTAAGGAAGGACTTGGTGGAGTCTTCACTCAAAGTGGACATGTCATTGGTTATGAGTCCAGAAAACTTAAATAACATGAGAGGAATTATTCCACACATGATTTGGAGGTTGTTTCCATAGTTCATGCATTGAAGATGTGGAGGAATTATCTCATGAGAAAAAGATTTGAATTAAGGATAGACCATAGTGGTCTAAAATATCTTTTTGGACAACCAACTTTGAATGCTAGGCAAACAAGATGGCTGGAATTTTTAAGTGAGTATGACTTTGACATCAAACATATCAAAGGAAAATAAAATAAATTTGTTCATGTACTCAGCATAAGAGTACATCTCATGCATGCTACAGTTGTTAGTATGCATCAGTCAGATTTAAAGAGCAGAATTTTAGATGATGTTGTTACAAATCAACATTACCTACAGGTAAAATAAAGTTTACAACAAGAAAATGTACAACAAAAAATTAAGGAAAATGGATTACTTATGCATAAGAATATAATTTATGTTCCTAGTTTCGGAGAACTTAGAAATTTGGTATTAAAAGAAATGCATAATGTTCCATATGTCTGACATCCCAGTTACCAGAAAACTATTGCAGCAGTATGAAGCCAATTATTTTGGCTAGGAATGAAGAAGGATGTTGTTGATTACATTGATAGATGCATGGAATGTCAGAGAGTAAAATTTGAGCATAGACACCTAGTAGGTTTGCTTCAGCCATTTCCTATTCCAGAGAAGAAATGGGAAGTGGTAACCATTGATTTTATAACTAAATTTCCTAGGATAGCAAGGCAACATGGTTCCATAATGGTAGTTGTGGATAAATTAACAAAGGATACTCATTCAATTCATGTTAATATGACTCATATAGCAGTTAATATTGTAGAAATTTACATGAGGGAAATTGCTAGGTTGCATGGGATACCTAAGACAATTGTTTCAAATAGAGACACAAAGTTTACCTCAAATTTTTGGAGGGGTTTATTTAAAGGATTTGGTACAAATCTAAATTTTATCACAACATACCATCCATAGTCAAATGGGTAGAAATAGAGAGTCAACCAAGTAATTGGATATGTGTTGAGAATGTATGTGATGGATAAACCATCTAAGTGGGAATATTACTTGCACCCCCGAGATGAGGCTAGAAATTTACAAAAGAGGGTGGTCTCTCACAGTCCACTCACAACTCATAAATCTCTCAGTCCAACTAATATTTTCTTACAACTATCCCGACTTTTCCACCAACTCTCTTCCGCTTGACCTTCCCAACCCAATGAATACACCATTTGTTTATCAAGGTTATCCCAAGGGATGTATCATCCGTTTATCATGGCTAACCCAAGGAATGAGACATTCTTTTATCAACACCTCTTTGGCACATGAAGCTAGGAATCTCTGAGCTGGGAATTCAAGGGAACATTGTTTCTAGGAAAACTATCAACAAACCAACAAAAACACTTGTTGTTTAGTGCAATTCACGCAGGAGTTCACTCTTTTGGCCTGACAACTGGGCTCTTCAATTCTCCATATCCAATTCGCTCTAATTACGCTCCAATTACGCCCCAGACTCTGCCTTCCTCTCACCACACCAACTTCGAGCTCTCTGTTCACTTCCCACGCACAGACTTGACTTCCCCCAAGATGTTCGAATTCATGTTACTTCTTCCCCCCGCGGGTTGTACTCAACCCCCATGCGCCAAATAAATTCGAGATGTGACCACTCACACCCACCCTTGTACATGCATTCAATGATTGGATTTGGAAACACTCAATCAAAAGGATGACCACTCGCACCCACCCTCTTACATGTATTCAATGATTGGCTTTGCGAACACTCAATCAGACATTGGAAGGTTCGTGTACAATAGCAGATTTAGGAAAATGTGTAAACTGATATACATGGGTAATTCCCCCTTAGACCCCTCTTGGTCGTTATCCTAGACACTCCCTTCTCTTGTGTATTGATTCATCCTCCATCTCTTGTCCATTTCCCCTTAGCAGATCACATCACATTTTTATTAATAAAACAAAGAAATACAATTTGCATATTACATCGCTTGGTCGTAGCCACATATTAGATCTACACAAGCATTAATTAAATTAGGGATTATAGTGGGGATGTTACATTCCCCCTCCCCTACAATTTTGTGTCATCCTCGGTGCATCTATGTATACATATATACAAATTTACATCATAATACTCAAAAATAAAATTTCTACAATTTAACAGCTCCAACAACATCTCCAACCAAAATCTCATGTTCCTCTCAACTCATTGACCCAAGGAATGCACCATTCTTTTATCAGGGATACCCAAGGAATGTTCGATTCGTTTATCAAGGTCCCTAGTGCAGTTGGCTAGGACTCTGAGATGTGGCTTTGGAACTCTAGTTGCTCAAAATAGAGTCTTGCATTATGTCTTCTTCAAAACTGTAAAAAAATTGTGGGTATTCCACCCGCATGTTTTCTTCATACTCCTAGGTAGAATCTTTAGGACCGTAGCAGGTCCATTGAACATTTACCCACCCTATGGATTTGTTCCTAAGAACTTTGACTTTTCGATCCAGGATGCATACTGGTTCCACCCGGAAATCCCCTTCGTGCTCTACCTGGATCACATTCCAATCAATGACATGATTAACGTCAGGTATGTACTTTTTAAGTAATGATACATGAAATACATTATGCACTTTCATGGATGTAGGAAAATCTAACATGTATGCAATTAGACCTATCTTTTCTAATATTTCAAAAGGACCACAATATCCTGTTTCCAACTTCAGACTTCTTCCCAATTTTAGCGAACTTTTCTTTGCCTTCACTTTCAAAAATACATGTTCTCCCACTTTGAAATCTATGAAAACTTTGTTTCTGTCTACATAAATTTTCCGCCTATTCTGGGAAGCCTTCAAATTATGCTTAATCCTTTCCATCAAACATTATATTTCTTTTAGCAATTCTGGCCCAACAACTACTCTGTCTGTTGGATTAACCCAACTCATCAGGGTGTTATATTCCCTGCCATATAATGCATCAAATGGACTTGTTTTCAAGGAGGCCCGATACCCATTATTGTAGGCAAATTCAACTAAATGGATATAATCTTCCCACTTTGATGGTTGATCCATCACATACATTCTAAGCATGTATTAAATTATTTTGATAGTCCTTTCTGTTTTCCCATTAGACTCTGGATGATACGTTGTACTAAGATTTAAATTTGTTCCAAATCCCTTGAACAAACCCTTCCAAAAATTGGAAGTAAACTTTGGATCTTTGTCTGAAACTATTTCCTTAGCCACTCCATGTAGCCTAGCAACTTCTCTCATATAAATATATGCAATATTTGTTGCCTTGTGTGCATTCTTTACTAGAATGAAATGCACTGCTTTAGTCAACTTATCCACCACCACCATGATGGAACCATGTTGCTTCACTATTTTGGGCAACTTAGTAATAAAATCAACTAAGACAACTTCCCACTTCAATTATGGAATGGACAATGGATGTCACAAATTTGTTGGGTGTCTATGTTCTATCTTTACTTTTTGGCATTCTAGACACTTGGCTATGTAATTAATTTCTTTCTTCATTCATGGCCAAAAATATTGGCTTCTTACTGCTGCAATTGTCTTATGATATCCTGGGTTCCCTGCATATGGAAAATTATGCATCTCCTTTAAAAATGCATTTTTTAGCTCATTGGAATTCGACACATACACCTTACCTTTGTAAATGAGAATTCCATCCTCTTTCAGCTCATAATAATTAAATTTGTGCTGAAAATTTCCTTGTTGTAATGTCTCTTTTATTTTTAAATAATTATGATCTGATTTTGATGTTGCAACGATTTTGTCTTTTAGATGTGTCTCGTGCATGCTAATGGATGCAATATGCACCTCATGAGCTCTCCTACTGAGTGCATCGACCACTTGATTTTCCTTTCCCTTTATGTTCTTAATTTTGAATTCATATTCACTCAAAAATTCCAACCACCTAGTTTTCCTAGCATTTAGTGTTGGTTGTCCAAACAAATGATTCAGACCACAATGGTTTGTTCTTTAGCTCGAATTTCTTACCCACAAGGTAATTCCTCCACATTTTCAATGCATGCACAATCACTACTAACTCCAAGTCATGGGTAGCATAATTCCTCTCGTGCTCTTTTAATTTTCTGGACTCATAGCATACCACATGATCCTTTTGAATAATGACTCCACCAAGCCCTTCCTTGCATGCATCAATGCACACAACAAAGTCTTTGTTCGGATCTACAATCTTCAATACTGGAGCACTTGTAAATATTATTTTCAATTGTTGGAAACTCTCTTCACACTTGGAATTCCATTCAAACTTCAAACCCTTCTTTTGCAAATAAGTGATTGGACTTGCAATATTTGAAAAACCTTTTATGAATCTTCGGTAATAACCGGAAAAACCCATGAATGATCTTACCTCAATCACATTATTTGGCGTTGGCCATCTTCTAATGGCCTCTATCTTTTTAGGGTCCACTTCTATCCATGTTGTTGATATTATATGCCCCAAGTAGTGAATCTTCTTTCGATAAAACATGGACTTACTTAGATTAGCATATAATATGTGCTCTCTTAAAACTTGTAACACCATTCTTAAATGTTTCTCATGTTCCTCTTCTGATTTGGAATAGACGAGTATGCCATCTAAGAACACAATCCCAAACTTGTCCAAGTACTCCCTAAACACTCCATTCATCAAACACATAAAAATTGTTGGGGCATTTGATATTCCAAATGGCACTATCGCGAACTCATAATGCCCATATCTTGTTCTGAATGTTGTCTTGATGATGTCTTCTTCCCTTATCCTTACTTGATGATAGACTAATCTCAAGTCAATCTTTGAAAATATTCTTGCACCTTTCAAGTGATCAAACAAATCATCAATTATGGGTAAAGGATACTTAATCTTTATGGTAACCATATTAAGTTTCCCGCAATCAATACATAGCCTTAAGGTTCCATCCTTCTTCTTCACAAACAGAACCAGGGCTCCCTAAGGTGACACACTTGGGCATATATACCCCTTTTTTAACAACTCTTCAAGCTGCATCTACAATTCCTTCAATTCTGGTGTACCCATTTTTTATGGTGTCTTAGACATTGGGGAAACTCTTGGCACCAAATCGATAGAGAATTCAATGTCTCTCTTTGGTGGAAATTTAGGACTTCTCTAAAACAATCTTGAAAATACCTCAAGATGGGATGGTCTTCAATGATATCCACTTTATCTTTGGATGACTTCTCCATATGGGTTGCAAACACTTGACATCCCTTCCTGAAGCTCTTCAACTGCATAGTTGAAATCTCTCTAACAACTACAACTCTTGGAATGCCTTGAATCTTGCCTTGATGCCCTTCCTCACCAAGAGATGTGATTGTCTTGTTGTAATAGTCTAGGACTACATGATGATTTTCCGACCAATCCATGCAAATTAGATAGTCATATGAACCCAATGGTATGATGTTTACATATACCTTCATGTTGAGTCCATTCATGTCAATTTGACAATATTTAACCAACTCATTGATCTTTCTCTTAGCCCCCGTGGTTAACTGAACTAAACAATATTTCTTATGCTTACTTCTTTGCAAGTGAAATATTTCAACAATGTTAGCATTTATGTAACTATTGCTAGCTCTAGAATCAATTAAAATTGTTATGGGTTGGTTATCAATCTTACCTTCCACTTCGATCATTGGGGATTGATATTATGCCTACTTGTTGTCCAATGCTGCATAAATCCTTGGCATGCTTCCTCCCATGTCTTCCACTGTTTCAGCCTCCTGAATGTTGTAGACAGTCCTCATTATTTCTCCTTTATGAGGGCATTCCATATATAAGTGATTCCCCCCACATCCCTAACATTGAACAAGTTATTGCCTTGGCCTTTTTCCAAATGAATCTTCATTCTTTTGATCATATTGGGCTGCGTGGCCTTGCTAACTTGCTTGGGGGTTATTTCTAAAAAAGGGTCGCTTAAAACCTTTCTACCTTTGATCATTTTTCTCTTTCATCTTGTCCTTCCAATCCTTTTGGAACATTGGCTTTGCTTTGATTTGCTCATAAAGGTACCTTTCTCTCCTTATGGTTTCCTCCAAGGTATTGGGGTTGTCATATTGAATCTTGTCACTATAGAAGGAGGGTAACCCACTTAGAAACCTTTGGATTTTAACATTTTCATCCTTGATGAAGTCAACAAACTTCAACAATTCAAAGAACCGCTTCTCATATTCCTCCATTTTCATGGCTCCCAACTTGAGTTCAAAGAATTCTTTCATCTTTCTATCATGGTACACATCCAGTCCAGAATGCATACTGGTTCCACCCGGAAATCCCCTTCGTGCTCCACCTGTATCACATTCCAATCAATGACATGATTAGAATAAGGTATGTACTTTTTAAGTAATGATACATGAAATACATTATGCACTTTCATGGATGCATACAAAGCTAACATGTATGAAAATGGCCCTATATTTTCTAATCTTTTAAAAGGACCACAATATCTTGTTGCCAACTTCGGACAACTTCCCAATTTTAGCGAATTTCTCTTTGCCTTCACTTTCAAAAACACATGCTCTCCCATTTTGAAATCTCTGAAAACTTTGTTCCTATCTGCATAAATTTTCTGTCTATTCTAGGCATCCTTCAAATTCCGCTTAATCCTTTCCATCTGATCTTCCATTGCTTTTAGCAATTTTGGCCCAACAAATACTCTGTTTGCTGGATTATCCCAACTCACTAGGGTGTTACATTTCCTGCCATACAATGCCTCAAATGGACTCATTTTCAAGGAGGTTCGATACCCATTATTGTAGACAAATTCAACTAAATGGATATAATCTTCCCACTTTGATGGTTGATCCATCACATACATTCTAAGCATGTCTTCAATTATTTTGTTAGTCCTTTCTATTTTCCCACTAGACTTTGGATGATACGTTGTACTAAGATTTAAATTTGTTCCAAAGCCCTTGAACAAACCCTTCCAAAAATTGGAAGTAAACTTTGTATCTATGTATGAAACTATTGCCTTAGGCACTCCATGTAGCCTAGCAACTTCTCTCATATAAATATTCGCAATATTTGTTGCTTTGTGTGTAGTATTTACTAGAATGAAATGTGCTACTTTAGTCAACTTATCCACCACCATCATGATGGAATCATGTTGCTTCACTATTTTGGGAAGCTTAGTAATAAAATCAATTGAGACAACTTCCCACTTCCATTCCGGAATGGGAATTGGTTGTAGCAAACATGTTGGGTGTCTATGTTCTATCTTTACTTTTTGGCATTCTAGACACTTGGCTATGTAATTAGCCACTTCTTTCTTCATTCCTACAAAAATATTGGTTTCTTACTGCTGCAATTGTCTTATGAGATCATGGGTGCCCTGCATATGACACCTTATGCATCTCCTTCAACAATGCATTTTTCATCTCACTGGAATTTGGCACATACACCTTACCTTTGTAAATGAGAATTCCATCCTCTTTCAGCTCATAATAATTAAATTTCTGCTGAAATTTTCCTTGTTGTAATGTCTCTTTTATTTTTAAATAATTATGATATGATTTTGTTGATGCGACAATTTTTTCTTTTAGATATGTCATGTACATGCTAATGGTTGCAATATGCACCTCATGAGCTCTCCTATTGAGTGCATTGGCCACTTGTTTTTCCTTTCCCTTTATGTGCTTAATTTTGAAGTCATATTCACTAAGAAGTTCCAACCATCTAGTTTTCCTAACATTTAGTGTTGGTTGTCCAAACAAATGCTTCAGACCAGAATGGTTTGTCCTTACCTCGAATTTATTACCCACAAGGTAATGCCTCCACATTTTCAATGCATGAACAATCGTTGCCAACTCCAAGTCATGGGTAGCATAGTTTCTCTCATGCTCTTTTAATTTTCTGGACTCATAACATACCACATGATCCTTTTGAATAAGGACTCCGCCAAGCCCTTCCTTGCATGCATCAATGCACACAACAAAATCTTTGTTCGGATCTACAATATTTAACACTGGAGCACTTCTCAATATTTTTTTCAATTGTTGGAAACTCTCTTCACACTTGGAAGTCCATTCGAACTTCACACCCTTCTTTTGCAAAGAAGTGGTTGGACTTGCAATCTTTGAAAAACCTTTTATGAATCTTCGGTAATAACCGGAAAGACCCATGAATGATCTGATCTCTGTCACATTCTTTGGCATTAGCCGTCCTCTAATGGCCTCTATCTTCTCAAGATCCACTTCTATCTCTGTTGTTGATATTATATGCCCCAAGTTGTGAATCTTCTTTTGATAAAACATGCACTTACTTAGCTTAGCATATAATATGTGCTCTCTCAAAACTTGTAACACCATTCTTAAATGTTGCTCATGTTCCTCTTCTGATTTGGAATAGACAAGTATGCCATCTAAGAACACAATCACAAACTTGTCTAGGTACTCCATGAACACTCCACTCATCAAACACATAAAAATTGTTGGGGCATTTGATAGTCCAAATGGCACTATCATGAACAAATAATTCCCATATCTTGTTCTGAATGTTGTCTTGTTGATGTCTTCTTCCCTTATCCTTACTTGATGATAGCTTGATCTCAAATCAATCTTTGAAAATATTCTTGCACCTTTCAGTTGATCAAACAAATCATCAATTATGGGTAAATGATACTTATTCTTTATGGTAACCTTATTAAGTTTCCCGAAATCAATACAACGCCTTAAGGCCCTGTTATCACTCCAAGAGTCACTCCCTGACTATAAAGGGAACACGTTTGGTAACTTAATCAAATGCTCAAATAAAAGGTATAAAATGGATCAAGTTGAATGACTTGTTCATGAACTCTCTCACTTCAGACATACATGAATTCACTTAGAAAAATAAGGCTTTCAACTATATTGTTCAGATAGTTTTTAAAGATAAAAATGGACGGAGAATACTTATTATACCATTAGAATCACACACTATGAATGGCTAGCTATAACAAGTAAAAATACTTGTGATTCTAGTTTACCAATGCAAGGACAAGATGACAGTTATCAGTCACTGAATAAACATAGAAAAATGAACATGTATTCATTCACAGGTATAGAATAGAAAGAAAGATGAAAGTCTGAACATATACAGTGAAAGAAGCTTAAATTCCAATATGTATTCAAAGTGTCTTTTACACAAGAGTTATGTCAAATCCTCAAAGTCAAACCATCCTCCTAATGTAGCTTCCATGGGCTTAAATATCCTTTACAAACTTCGACTAAGATACTCAAAAACTGGATCTAATAACCACTTATCAAATCAAATCTAATTTAATTACAAAAAAATAGGATGAGATCCTATTTTTAAGGGATAATATCCTTATCAAAATCTGAGTCTTTGACTGCCACTGAGGATTTCCTTGAGCTAGGAAGAGTCTTCTCGAATCATATTCACCACCTGGGCTATGAATCATCACTAAAAATGCCGTAGAGAAAGTAAAAAATGACTAAATCTGAAACAATCTTCCACCTACAGGAGTTTGTAGCGCAGAATACTACAAGAAGAAAGCTTGAGCTGACAACTGTTGTGTAAACTGCTTTTGTTTCCTTGAGTTGTTTTAAAACAACTTTCATTTGACAAATGATTTCTAGGATATTGTTGATGACCATTTAACCGAGCTACTATGCTATGTTTCTTTCCTTGAGAGAGAAATTCAATGTTCTCCAGTCATCCTCCTTCTGCAACAACTTTTATGGCATCTAATTCCACTCCCATATAACAATTCATAAGTGCACCATATGATCGATGGTTCTTTTCTCTGTCAGGGAGATCTACAAAACAATTTTCAACATCATTGATGCCACGAACTTTAGGCATCATGTTCAAGTGGATAGCCCAGTTAGGCAAAGCCAACCATAACCCATTTGTTTCTTGACACAGGTCCCATTTCCTTCAATTTTTTTGTTGCCATGGTAGGTATATCTGGAGTATCTTTGATTTCCAGGGGATAACTTTTATATATGAGATAGAATATTTCTAGAAGAGAAACAATAGCTGACAAACTTGCAGCCTTAAACCAAAAAACCCATGGGTTTCCAACTATGACCCCTAATTCCTCTGTCAACTAAAGGCATAAAAGATTCTGAGTTACTGTCGTTAGGAAAAGGGAATTGTAGTTTCCATTTTCCTGGAACTACGACTGAATGAGATAGGAGTTGAGCCTTTGTAAGAAAATTCTTATACAAAATGCTCTCTTTCCTTTTTTGTTACTTCTAACGGGGACTTGCATAGGAAACTCTGGCTCGAATTTAAAGAATTCAATCTTATTGCGCTCAAGAGTTTTCAAATTCTTTCCACCGATGGGCATAACTGTACATGCTTCATCATCAAACTCATGCTTCAACCTTAAAGAAACCAAAAAAGAAAGACATGCATCCTCCAAATAACCTATGTATAAATCCTGATCAAGACATGCCATGGAATTTTTGTTTTTCAATACGAGAGTATTTGACCTGGTAGGATCTGGCATTTGTTAGCATTCACCCCATGATTATTTGAAAAGCATGTTGTTTGCACCTGCGAGCTTCGATCTGATGGTAGCTAGCTCCCAAACACTATCGTTTGACACCACACACCTCAAAACCTGCAGCTGTCAATTCCAAGCCTGATAATTCAGCGACAAACCCTTTAAACACCTGCACAATCACTTGGCATCTTGGCAGCCCGTGTTTTTTTTTTTTTTTTGAAATGCATGGGACTTATCCCACATTGAAAAAGGAAAACAACTTTGAAGTGTTTACAGATGCTGATAGTTACAACGTATTTCAATGATGTGAGCCAAAGGATACCCTTAGAAGTTTGGCGCTTGTGCGCTGGGCTTGTGACATGTGTTGTGTTGTATGCTTGATGTATGTGTTGTGGTTGCAATTTGCGTGGAGCTGGAGCATTGGATGTATGTGTTGTGGTTGCAGGTTGCGTGGATCTGGAGCATTGGATGTATGTGTTGTGGTTGCAGGTTGCGTGGAGCTGGAGCGTTGGAGCTTGGAGCTAAGCCTTCGGGCTAAATTTTGGTAAAAATTTCAATAAAAATAAACAATATTATAACTGTCATAAATCCCGAGAGGCCAATATTGAATTAAAAGCCAAAAAAGAGATTTATTTGAATCTACATCAAAACCATTTTTTGTGTTTTTTTCAAGATAGGTAAAGAAGTCCTAGACTCAATAGGTTAAAGAAAAGACCAATTTAAATCAAAAGTAAATCCATGATAAACATATCTACAGGATAATGCTTTAAGAGAATAGGAGGATATAACCAATTGTGTACATCATTTTATTTGTAGGTCAAGAGGACAAAGACCATAGGGTTTACGAGCAAGAGTGATCAATTAAATCTTGTCAAGGCTCGATGGAAGATTTGAATGTTATGACAATGGGCAAAATACCAAAGGAATTTGGCGAATCTAACATAAGTTCGATGAAGACGCTAAAATCTCCACTAATACATTTTGAGCGCTAACATGTCCCATCCTTCTTCTTCACAAACAAAACAGGGGCTCCCCAAGGTGACACACTTGGGCATATATACCCCCTTTTTAACAACTCTTCAAGCTACATCTACAACTCCTTCAATTCTGGTGTACCCATTATGTATGGTGTCTTAGACATTGGGGCATCTCTTGGCACCAAATCGATAGAGAATTCAATGTCTCTCTTTGGTGGCAATCCTAGGAATTCTCTAAAATATCTTGAAAATCCCTCATGACGGGATGGTCCTCAATGATCTCCACTTTATCTTTAGATGCCTTCTCCATATGGGTTGAAAACACCTGACATCCCTTCCTGAAGCTCTTCTTCAACTGCATAGTTGAAATATCTCTAACAACTATAGCTCTTGGAATGCCTTGAATCTTGCCTTGATACCCTTCCTCATCAAGACATGTGATTGTCTTGTTGTAACAGTCTAGGATAACATGATGATTTTCCAACAAATCCATGCCAATTAGAGAGTCATATGAACCCAATGGTATGATGTTTACATCTACCTTTGTGTTGATTCCATTCATGTCTATTTGACAATCTTTAACCGACTCATTGATCTTTCTCTTAGCCCTCGTGGCTAATTGAACTAACCAGTATTTCTTATGCTTACTTCTTTGCAAGTGAAATATTTCAACAATGTTAGCATTTATGTAACTATTGCTAGCTCTCGAATCAATTAAAATTGTTATGGGTTGGTTATCAATCTTACCTTCCACTTCGATCACGAGGGATCGATATTATGTCTGCTTGTTGTTTGAGGCTGCATAAATCCTTGGCATGCTTCCTTCCATGTCTTCCACTGTTTCAGCCTCCTAAATGTTGTGGACAGTCCTCATTATTTCTCCTTTATGATGGAAGTCCCTATATAAGTGATTCCCCCCACATCCCCAACATTGAACAAGTTGTTGCCTTGGCCTTTTCCCAAATGAATCTTCATTCTTTTGATCATATTGGGTTGCCTGGCCTTGCTGACTTGCTTGGGGGTTATTTCTAAACAAGGTTCACTTAAAACCTTTCTTCCTTTGATCCTTTTTCTCTTTCATCTTGTCATTCCAAGCCTTTTGGAACATTGGCTTTCCTTTGCTTTTCTCATAAAGGTACCTTTCTCTCCTTATGGTTTCCTCCAAGGTCTTGGGGTTGTCATATTGAATCTTGACACTATAGGAGGGTAACCCACTTAGAAACATTTGGATTTTAACCTTTTCATCCTTGATGAAGTCAACATACTTCAATAATTCAAAGAACCACTTCTCATATTCCTCCATTGTCACGGTTCCCAACTTGAATTCAAAGAACTCTTTCATCTTTCTCTCATAGTAATGCCCAGACAAATATTTCTATTGGAAGTATCCTTTGAATTTCCTCTATGATATTCTCTTCTCATCAAGGTTATTGGCTTGCTTAAGTTGATCCCACCACATGGATGCCTTTCCTTGCAAGTGGTAGGTGGAAATCCCAACTTCTACCCGGGATGGGTAGTCATGTTGCTGGAAATATTTATTCATTTCCAACAGCCAAGCCTTTGCATCTTCTCTCTTAATGTGCTCACCATTGAAAGTAGGTGGCTTTATTTTCCCGAGTTCACCTTGCAAGATGTTTGCCTCAGGCCTTCTTCTTTGCTTCCGAACATGAGACACACTTGGGTTGCTTCCTGGTCCTGAACTTGCATGATTTCTTCTAGTCGACTTCCTTGGAGAATCATGGAGCATGATCATGCTTCTTGACTGCCTATTATTTCCATGATCATCCCTTTTCCTGTGAGATCTAGATGTTTATACTTGTCTAGCACTAGTTTCTTTCTTGGTGCTAGAATATTTGTTAACTTGCTTATGCAACATATTTAAACTCCGAAGTATCTCTTCTTGAGCCTTTATAATCCTTTCATTATCAACCCTGTAGCTTTGCACTTCCCTATGCAGACTTCTCATAGTGACATTATCTTTCCTATCTCTTCTTCCATTTGACTTTGTCTCAACATTCCCCATGTTGATATGTAGACCTTTGAACTATTCCCCATGGATGTAGTACCCTTGACCATCTTCCATGAATTTAGTCCTCATATAAGAACTAAGTCTCTTTCTGTACCTCTAATTCTGCAAGATGTGTTGCCAAAACAAAAATTTAGGCTAAAATAATTAACAAGATTCATGAAATTATGTACAATTATGTTCCCATACTGTATTAGAATTATTTATTTCATAAGTTCCCTTGAAAAGTTTCAACACTTAGATTATTTTTCCATCTATTCGGACTCACGGAAATGCGGAATTACGGACTCACAAAATCATAATTATTCCTTTCATAATTCCATCTAAAAAGTCTCAAAACTTAGTCATTTTTACCTTTTCTTTGGACTTGCGGGCTCACAGACTCACAATGTTGTAACTTTCTTTCATAGGTCCATCCAATAAAGTCTCAACACTTAGTCATTTTTACCTTTTCTTCGGACTTACGGACTCACAGAATCACAATAAGTCCCAACACTTAGCCATTTTTCTAACTTTGTGGGCTCACAGACTCATAATAAGTCAACACTTAGTCGTTTTTACCTTTGCAGACTCACAAACTCACAATTAGTCCCAACACTTAGTTGTTTTTCTAACTTTGTGGACTCGTTAACTCACAGACTCATAATAAGTCCCAACACTTAGTCGTTTTTACCTTTTCGGACTCGCGGAATCACTAATATAGGAGGATCTCGATGGTCAACTACCTTTTCCAAATGGCTCAAACCAATTTTTTGGCAACTTACTAGTTTTAGTAGTTTTTCGGTTCCTGAACTTTTGGGGCCATTTTGAGGGCCTAAACGACGTTTTTTTCACGATCAGGCACCTAAATGATGCTCAAAGGATCTTATTGATCCCCCTAAATTAATCTCCGCGTCAATACGTTTCCAACGAGCTATCATGCACTCAAAACGGAGATCGTATGCAAAAGTTACGACCCCGGGAAGTTGATGTACTAACTTACCCCAATGAGGCCCACATGACTTTCAACGCTTCATCTCCTAGGGTTAGTTTTTGGATGTCTAGGGTTTTGGAATTCTTGTTTATTTTAAAAATTCCTTCAAAGCCTCATTGTACTCATGTTATTTTGAATGAGCGTAGCCATCACATCTTTTTTCAGAGATAAGTTGCCACCATTCTAGCAAGCTTGTTTCAGTCTGCATTTTATAGTTTTCAGCATATTTTTTATTTAATAGAAGACAAGTTTTGTTGTATCTCTATTATTTTTCACTGTGTCTTTGTGTTAATATTATAAATCTGTGATTTCATTTCATTCCGCTCATAAATACGGATCACTCATGGACTCACAATAAGTCCCAACACTTAGCCATTTTTCTAACTTTGCGGACTCCCAGACTCATAATAAGTCCCAACACTTAGTCATTTTCTAACTTCCTGCCTTCGTGTACTTTCCACCATGGCAGTACATGTCACCTACCGCGACATCATTTGAAACGTGTCCCCTCCCACGTCAGGCTGACATCAACATACGAAAAATACCGAAAATTTTCCACTTTCGCCTATTTTCCAAAAACCAAAAAATGCTCATATTCGCCCAAAAATGAAATTCCTTCTTGGGTCGTCAATATAGCTCTGTGACTAAGCTCAAAACAACCAAAACAAGCCATGTACATAAACATTTTTTCATTGCTTTTCAAATTCGACTCTTTTACTTCTAAATTGCCATTATTTAGCTGCAGGAACTTGGGGTTTTTACTCAAATTCATCCAATTTCACCACGAAAGACCTTAAACATTTTTTCAAACAATTTGCAAACGAAATCTTCTTGAAATTGTGTCAAACAATTCGCTTGAAAACTCCGCAATTTTCACTTCTCCGTTCCACTTAGTTGGCCCATCCAAGATCGGTGTTAAAAACTGGGCTCTGATACCATTTTGTAACATACCCAACCACCATAGCTGGTCACGCCGCACAAATTTTTTGTTTTTATCAGCTCTTATACCATTTTATTAATGTGCCTAGCCTCCAGCTAGGCAACAATACGTGCAGAATACACATAACATGAAACTTCTGCTAATTAAATCCATTTTTTTTTATGTTATCCGTTTTCACATAGCCTACATCTACAATTTATGACAGGTTTAGCTACAACAATAACCATAAAACATATGCATCTGAAGCATGCTAATAATCAACAGGAGATATGACTAAGTCGTTCATTACAACAACATATAAGTCATACACATTCACGCAGAGTTCATGCACAACAATAACACATGTCAATAACTCAGTACAAGATTAAACACTTATCTTAAACAATAATCGTGCAACCAGCTGCTTGGGATGAACATTCTACCCAACCGTATATATATTGTTCCAAATATCAACAGCCAGTCACCCCCGATATGAGGCTAGAAATCCAAAAAATAGGGTGGTCTCTCACAGTCCACTCACAACTCATAAATCTCTCAACCCAACTGATATTTTCCTACAGTTATCCCGAATTTTCCACCAGCTCTATTCTGCTTGACCTACCCAATCCAAGGAATGCACCATTCATTTATCAAGGTTTGCCTAAGGGATGCACCGTCCGTTTATCAAGGTTGACCCAGGGAATGAGCCATTCGTTTATCAAGGTCTTTCTGGCATAGGAAACTAGGAATCTCTCAGCTGGGAATTCAAGGGATCATTGTTGCTAGGAAAACTATCAGCAAACCAACAACAACAATTGTTGTTCAATTCAACTCACGCAAGAGTTCACTCTTCCGGCCTGACAATTGGGCTCTCCAGTTATCCAGCTCCAATTCACTCCAATTATGCTCCATTTACGCCCTAGACTCTGCCTTCCTCTTTCCGCACCAGCTCTGAGCTCTCCATTCGCTTTCTATGCACAAATTTGACTCCCCCCAAGATGTTTGAATTCATGTTACTTCTGCCCCCCACAAATTGTACTCAACCCCCATGTGCCCAATAACTTCAGGATGTGACCACTCTCACCCACCCTCGTACATGCATTCAATGATTGGCTTTGGAAACGTTCAATAAGAAGGATGTGACCACTCGAACGCACCCTCTTACATGTGTTCAATGATTGACTTTTGGAACACTCAATCGGACATCGAAAGGTTCATGTACAACAACAGATTTAGGAAAATGGTTAAATTGATATACATGGTTAATTCCCCCTTGGACCCCTCTTGGTTGTTATCCTAGACACTCCCCTTTGTTTTGGATCGATTCAACCCCCGTCTCTTTTCCATGTCCCCTTAGCAGCTGGCATCACATTTTTATTAATAAAACAAAGAAATACAATTTGCATATTACATCGCTTGGCTGTAGCCACATATTATATCTACATAAGCATTAATTAAACTAAGAATTATAATGGGGATGTTTCAAGGCATCTCAAGATAGACATAAAAGTTATGCATAAAGAACATGACAATCTACATAAGCATTAAGTAAACTAAGGGTTATAATGGGGATGTTTCAAGGAATCTCAAGATAGATAGAAAAGTTATGCAGATAAGAACATGATAGCTAGGGAATTTAAAGTGGGGGGGCATGTTCTTTTAAAAGTGAAGCCCAAGAAGAGCTCATTGAATTTGGGTAGTTGTACAAAGCTAGTAGCCAGATTCTGTGGTCCATTTGAGATCTTGGAGAGAATAGGGCTAGTTGCATACATGCTTGCATTTCCTACTTCCATGAATGTGCATAATGTATTTCATATCTCTTTGCTGAAAAAGTATGTACATGATCCTAACCATGTTATTGATTGACATTTGATTCAGGTAGATCCATAGGGATACTTTCAGGTCCAACCAGTGTGCATATTAGACAGAAAAGTCAAAATGCTCTAGAATCGAGTTATAGAGCTGGTAAAAGTTCAGTGGACTTGCTATGGTCCTGAAGATGCTACTTGGGAGCATGAAGATGCCGTGCAAGAAGAGTTCGTGCAACTTTTTGAATAAATTTTGAAATTTTGATTTATGTTTTGTATATGCAATGAGGACAATGCCAAAATAAGGGGAAGGGGAATGTAATACCCTAGTTTTGAGTCCCCATATTAAATAATGTACTTTGTTTATTTGATGAAAGGTCGGAGTTCCCAAACAATTAAAGAGGCCAACGTGCCTAGGAAATGTAATGTTTTGGTAATTATTAATAATAAAATACATCGTTGGTTGCTAAACGAACAAGGACAAGAGTTATAGAGAGCTATGATTCCATGAGAGATGGGACTTAAGGGGCTGAGTCATTTTATCATATTTTATTTACCCATAATTGTTTTAATGGAGAGAAGTGGTTACATGTGCTTCTTGGGGAAAATCCATTTGGTTCTTGATTTTCAAGTAAATACATAAACCCATATTTGGGTTGTTTGGGGGTTCATTCATTGTTCATTGTTCATAAATCCATTTTGTTCTCTCCATTCAAAATTTCACTCAATCGTTATTGCTCATTCATCCGTGATCTTGGTGGGGGAAAGGAAAAATGAATTGTTGGGAGGGAAGCCATTGTTGGTTGGTTGTAGTGACTATTGGTGTATTCTAGCCATGAATTAATGCCTACATGCCTGAGATGCATTGACATGTACTAAATTTTATTCATGGCTATGAGTCCTGAGAGTCCCAACATGGAGATTCTTGACCAGATGCATTGGATCCCTAGAAGGAGGTGGAAAACCCGAGGGACTACGTGGAAAATAAGGGGGTCCATTCTCTTGGGGTGTGCAGGCTAGAGAGAAGAGAGTTTGTGTACTTTGGATTGATGTGTGTTGAGGAACCTGTGAGAGCTTGAGTGATGACTAGTTTGGGAAGCTGAGTGACGCCCTGGAACTATCCTTGTGGATTCATAGCCCTGGCTTGGGGGTGACCTGTTGTTGAGACTTGGAATAGTAGTGTCTATGGTTGGGTGGAATGTCCTTGGTCTGTAGCTAGTTGGTGAATTTTTTTTATTAAGATAAGTGTTCTATGTCATGTGTTTCTTGTTCGACAATACAAGTATTCCAACAGAGGACGAACACCTTCAATAACCACTCACATAACCAGATCAAAGATCAACACAACGATGTTTTCACATGGTAAAACCCCTATGGGGAAACATCCACGACCCCAACCAATGCGGCCACTTGGAGAAGTTTATTAATGCAAAGAAAAAGATTACAGAGAGATTTTACAAGAGAGTTTCTCACAATCGATCATCGGAAAGTGACCCTCCATGCTCTTTAAATAGAGATCATGGACCAATCGGTTGTTAAGCCACAGATCAATGGCCATTAAGATCGAGGAGAGTATGAACCTTCAGATCACTCTATGTCGAGAACATATCGTGATCGTCAGATTTCCTAACTACAAATGCATACTAATGCATACTAAAGAAACACGCTAGAAAACACACTTTTACCTAACGACACAATAGACGAAGTAGATCTTACTAACTCCTAAGTGTCTAAATATCCTAACATCCCCCCTTAAGAACAACTTGGGATAGGATTGAAGGATTTACAATAGTGACACAATAGAAGAAGGAAGGAGGCATTAGAGCCTAAATGAAAACTTCCTGAACTCCTAACATAGATCGAAGTTTGGAAAACTTCGCTTCTGCAAGAGACTTTGTGAAAATGTCTGCAACTTGATCTTTTGTAGGGAAAAAGAGCACTTCAATAACTTGATCATGAATGAGCTTTCTGATGAAGTGCATGTGTAGCTCAATGTGTTTGCTACGTTGATGTTGAACTGGGTCTTTGGCGAGCTTGATGGCACTATTGTCACACCAAAGGCTGGTTGGATGCTGGTGCTGGAATCCAAACTCCGAAAGGATCTGTCGAAGCCATAGGGCTTCCTGACTTGCATTTACCACTGCTCGGTACTCTGCTTCTGCTAAAGAAAGTGCAATATCCTGTTGTTTCTTACAGGCCCAAGTGATAGGTCCTGAACCAAGGCTGAAAACATAACCTGCAGTAGACCTCCGATCATCAGGGTCGTCGACCCAATCTGAATCAGTGAAACCAACCAATAAAGGAGTCCCCCCTGAACTGTAATGTATCTCAAACTGAACTGTACCACGAACATAACGAAGTATCCTTTTAGATGCTTTCCAATGGATTTCATGGGGTGTTTGCATATATCGAGCAACAAGACCAACAACAAAGGAAAGATCAGGATGGGTATGAGTCAAGTATAAGAGGCTACCAACTAACTGACGGTACAGGGTGGCATCAACTTCAGGAGAAGTACAGGTGGCAGAAATCTTGACTCCAGAATGGAAGGGAGAAGGGGTTGGTTTACAATCATCCATATGAAAGCGATGAAGAAGGTCACAAGCATACTTAGACTGGGAAAGAAAAATTCCTTCATTGGTTTGCAAAACTTGGAGGCCAAGGAAATAGTGCAAAAAGCCTAAGTCTGTCATTTCAAATTTCTTCTTAAGGCTGGTTTTCACTGGTTTGCAAAAAACTTGGAGGCCAAGGAAAAAAGTGCAAAAAGCCTAAGTCCTGGCTATTCAAATTTCTTCTTCATAATGGTTTCACATGGTTTAAAAGTTTTGAGTCACTACCAGAAGGGATAAGGTCAATAACATAAAGGACAAGGATTATGAGGATGTATTCCTACTTTCTTTGGTATAGACATTAGGATCGAATGGCATCTAGAGAACTAATGGCAATAAGAAAGCTATCCATTTTGCATACCAAGCTCCTGGGAGCTTGCTTGAGACCATAAAGATTTCTTGAGGCTAAAACAAGGATAGAGTCATTCCGAACATAGCTAGGAGGTTGTTCCGATGTAGATTTCTCTCGCAAATATCCCAGGCAAGAAGGATTTAACATCCATATCCTGGATGGACCTCCATTTATGTGAGGCAACAAGGGCAGAACAAGGCGGATGTAATTCACTTTGGATATTGTGGTGTCAATATACACCCTTCAACTTGGGAAAATCCTTTGATAACTAACCGAGCCTTGTGTCTTCTGGAACACTTCCATCCGATGCATACTTAATTGTAGGACCCATTTGCATCTAACAAGTTTTCTTCCTTTGAAGAGGTACAAGATCCCAAGTATCGCTTTCCATTAAAGATCGACACTCTTTATTTCCATTGTTGTATCCCAATTTGGATGACCAAAAGATTCTACAAATGTCTGGATCATGAGTTTTTCAAACTTGAGCCAAAAGAGAAGAGGCCTGCTGGAATAGTGAACGGTCCGACACCGGACCGATCAATCACAAGATCACCAACCGCCTCGTGTTGAACTGACCCATCTAGGAAGCTGTGGAACATGTGCTGTTTCAGGTTCAAAGGAATCATAATATGAAGGAGGGGTGAGCAAAAGCAGAGGTGGATTTCTCATCCTCACTATCATCATCCTAAGAAGAAACCAAATCATAAGGCACAACGCCATGGCTCGCAGTCGAAGATGGCACAAATTTTGAATTAGTCTCACAGGCCAAGATATTTTCACTAAATTTAACATCTCTTCTATAATCCACAATAATTTCATTACAATGTGATCACATGTGTCTCAGAACCTTTGACATCTTCAAATAACCAACAAATATACACTTCTACCTTTTAGGTCAGTTAATGCTTTCCTTTTCTCATCGTGAATATGAGCCCATGCTATACCGCCAAATACATAGAAGTGACTTCTACACATGGTTTCTAATTTTAGCCCAAGCTCTTCCAAGTGTTATATTTTAAGAGCCTTTGTGGGAGTGCAATTTACTATGTGTAATATGCACGCTGATGGCTTTCGCTTCAATACTTTAGGACTTAATCCCTTAGGGACCGATCACAATTAACCATTTCTTTAATGTGCTGTTCTTTCTCTCAAAGAATACCATTTTGTTGTGGTGTATATGGAACAATGTGTCACATTTGGATTCCCCCTCGTAGTGTAGTAGCTTATAATTTTTTTTTTCTACATATTCGCTTCCATTATCTATTCTCCTTAACCTTGAATTTGATGTCTAGGATTGATTTTCTTCAAGGGCCTTGTAATAAAACTTGTCAAAACTCCACTCTTTGGAGTTTTGGTTAGCAAAACCCAAGTACCGCCCGGAAAATTCATCAATGAAAGCAGAAACACTTGCACCCGTGAAAAATAAGGGAGAGAAGAAAGTGGGACCACACAAAATCACTAAGTGAACAAGTCAAGAAGGATCCGAGGCGTACAAGAGGCACGCTTTGTCAAAATCATTCCGATGATGTTTGCCGAACACAACCGACACAAACACTATCTCGGCAAGAATCAAGAGGAAGACCAAATACCATTCCGTTGATTACATAGTTGCCGCAATGAGCAATAGTTTAGATGACCAAACCGTTTCATGCCAAAGTTTGTTCAAGCCATTGCTATGAGCAAATAAAACCATGACCTAAAGTTGTCAAACTTGTACAACCTCGGTAATATCATCAACAATTTAGTTGCACATGATTAGGGATCTTTTAGATCCTTGATTACAACTTGCGGAGAGTGGTGAAAACTTCAATGGTTTTACCTTCACCGAATGAGTGATTTGATATACCGGAGCAGAAGGTTACAAGAAAGAATTGTAAATAATATAATACATCATTGAAATGACTATTATCTACTTGAACTGCTCCAGATCCCACAACACTAAGAGATCTACCACCACCAACAAATATTTTCTTTCATTACATTCATTTAGAGCAGAAAATATGGCTGGCTTTATCCTTAGCCATATGGATAATATGTCAATCAAGGCCCTACCTAAGAAGAAGTAGTAGTAGAATTTGAATTGAAGGAGAAACCGAAAGCATAAAGTGCATGTCTGTGGAGAAGAAGAAGTAGAATCAATACTAATGTTGTTCTTCTTCATCGTTGCCATCTTTTTGAAAAATTTGGACTCATCATGACCATCTTTATCACAAAGGTAAATGTCTATTAGTATTCTTTACTTTGTAATTTTCCTTGTCACCGTGAGGAGATGAAGTTGTCTCCAAGGTGTTTGGGGACCCCTATGTTGTTTTGCCTTTGTAGCGAGATGTTAGTTTCCTTGGGATACTTAATTTATCTTTCTTCAATAAGTAAACTACATTGCTTGGGGACTCCAAAGTATTGATCACTCCAAATTGTACAAGCTTATCTTCCTCGAATCAAATAAGCACAAAAGACTCAAGAGTGGGTTTTTCATGTTTCTTCCCTAGATCCTCTCTCATGGCATAAAAAAGGTAGATACAAACACATAATATGCACTCCACCGCTTAGAAAGAATAAGATAGATGCAACGCTTCTTTTCCTCCATCTTTATCTTACATTCTTCACATAAAACACTTAGAATTTTATGTGTTTTAAACCTAGATAAATAGTCTCCAAGGTAAGAAAAACCATTTGGACTTAAGGTCAGATTACTTTCTAATTGTTGTGTCTAAATTGATTTTACCAAACACAGATTCAATCGGGTTCCAAGATTCTTTGGGGTCATTAATATCTTGAAGGTGGTACCTTTAAATCAGGAGAGAGATGGAAATCTGACAGTCCACGCGAGCCATTAATCCTCTATTATCTCATTTGGCTTTTTTATCATCATTAGTGGGTGCTTTTCCTTTCCCAAGGTAATCCCCAGGCATAAGCCTTTACTTAATAAATCTTCCATATGATTTCCATTGGAAGCAGTTGGTTCTGGTAAGCAAGAGTACTCTGTAGAATCCTATATTAAATATGCAGATAATTCGGATTTAAAAAATTGAAACTAATGATCAAGATGGAAAGAGTTCGGTGTGCGTTTTTAAAAAAAATGGCACTCAAAACGGACTTCCTGGCTAGAGTTATGCCCTTTTAAAAAATGCACAATCGATAACCAAATGACCATGTGTGATTGTGTAAGTTGTTTTATGAAGTGACCCACTCCCTTATAAAGAGAAGTGGGATCACTTTACAATGAAGTTACTTTATAACGTAAAATTTGCATGCAAAATAAATAACTCTAAAAATAAAATATTAAAACTACTATAGTGATTCACTTATACTCTGAAGTGAAATACACTTTACAATTTTAGCATGAACTTTTCTAAAAAAGGTAACAAAAGAGAGACTTGAACTCAAGACCCTTATACTTAATAAGGCAACTTTTAACCAAAATGATCTAGAAAACATGTTGTAATGTCTTAAGGAGGATTTTTGTTGTTGTTAAAAAAAAACTCAAAAATTTCATTTTGATGACAAGAAGGGTTAGACTTTGCACCGAAGATGACCCTTTTCCCATCTGTTTTGGATTTTGCCGAGATCACATAGGGCGGCAAAAGAGAATATGTAGATCTAGAAGAGTAGAAACCCGGAAATAAATAAAACAAAACCGAAATAAACCAAAATACTACTCAAGTAGTAAATTCTAAAAAATGCGATTCAAGCTTTATAATCGGACTGGATCAGAATGGTCGTGATCTGGGGAAAACGGGAAACCTTTTCGAGTGAAACGAAAAGTGTTCCTAACTGAAAATGAGTCATCCGACATGTTTCTGGAACAATCCTATCAGCCTAGAAATGTATGGAAATGATAGAAAGTGGAGATGAGGCAAATCCTTGACTTCAACATCTCGATCTACAACATGATTTGTCTTTGAAATGTGCTCTAATACCATAAGTTTGGAAAACACAGTATTCCAACAGAGGATGAACAACTTCAATAAACACTCACATAACCAGATAAATATCAACACATGATAAGCCACGGTAAAATCCCTACGCTGAAACATCCATGGCCCCAACCAACGCCAATTAATTTGGAGCGCTTTTATTAATGCAAAGAAAAAGATTACAGAGATTTTACAAGAGTTTCTCAAAATCGATCATTAACAAATGACCCTCCAAGGATCTTTAAATATATATCATGGACCAATCTGGTGTTATGCCATGGATCAATGTCCATTAAGATCGAGGAGAAAGTATGAATCGTCAGATCAATTTGCATGTTGGGAAACATATCGCGGGACCGCCGGATTTCCAATCCACAAATGCATACTAATTGATCCGGATTATTTTCTATGACTAAATGAGAGCGAGATATAATAAAGAAAATGCACAGATATTGCAGATATTCGATAATATAACATAAAATGTATCAGATTATGAAACCATAAACACATATACAAGAATACCCCATTTCTATTAATCAAAGAAATGTAGACCAGAAAATACAGTGAAAGACTCGCTAGAGTGGTGGCAATTTATTCCTCGAAGAGATGTGACGGCTACTCGTGATTCGGCAAGAAGATGATTACAATGAGGCTCAGTCTCCTTTACAATAAACGGAATGCCAAAAGTCCTGACATCCAGTAACCTAACCCTAGGAGATGAAGCGCCAAAAGTCATGTGGGCCCCGTTTGGGTAAGTTGGTGCATCAACTTCTCGGGGTCGTAACTTTTGCATACGATCTCCGTTTTAGGCGTGTGATAGCTCGTTGGAAAGGTATCGTCGGGGAGATTCATTTTGGGGGCTAAACTGAAAACCTTCGATCTCGAAAAAACTTCATTTAGGCCCTCAAAATGGCCTCGGAAGTGAAAACTTGCTAAAAATAGTAAATTGCCAAAATGGCCAGAAAACTGTTTTGAGCCATTTGGAAAAGGTGGGTGGACCCCGATATCCACTTGGATCACTAATGCATACTAAAGAAACACACTAGAAAACACACTTTTACCTAACGACACAATAGACCAAGTAGATCTTACTAACTCCTAAGTGTCTAAATATCCTAACATTTCTCTGCTTATTTATTTATTTCCATTGTGTATTAATTATTGTCTTTGAGATTTGTATGTTATAATATGCATGCTTATTGGTTATTGTTGTGCATGGCATTATATTCATTTATTTTATGTTGTAGCATGAATATTGATTATTGCATGTGATGTTATCATGCTTATTTCATGATGCTTTATTAATTAATTGCTATCATAGTTCGAAATCGGTTTAAAAGTGAGTTTTGGAGTAGTGTGGTCGACCTGTGGGTGGTTGAGTACGTTACATGTGATGAGTGGGGAAGTCCAAGTGATAGAGTTTGGTTGTAGCTACTACCTCCACTAACCCATAGCTACTTTGGTCAATACTTTTTTGGCATTTACATTCAATCAAATTTTATTTATCTCATTCCCATGTATATATGAAGGCACCTCACTTGTAAAGTCATATTTAGGACTTGTAAAAGTATTGTGTATGGAAACAATGCTTATGACATTTCACTCATATTAAGAAGTCGTTTCATATGTGGTCTAATTATTTTTTGTCTCATACATGTTGAATTAATGGTGTACAAGCTAAATTTGAGTATGATTGTAAGCATAGGAAATGTGGAAGGCTGGACATTGAATAAGACATACCAATCCATTGTGAAGGAACCATGAACCATATGTCCTTTACTGATGAATCTTCATCCATAGAACTCCTTTTACTTGAGAAGACAATGCATATGTATGTGAGTTTTGCATTGTATCAAAAGTTTGAGTTGAAGCATGTTCTTCCTCATTGTCGAAATGATACACTATGCTTACTGTAGGTTTGGATTAAAGGCTAAACTAACTGACTACTTTGTCGTTGAATTGTTGATAATAAGTGGATAGTTGGAGTTAAATTTGTGCATAATCAATTTGGTGGGGTGTTAACACCTACAATTATAATACCAAGCAATAAATAGGTATCCATGTCCACACATTACACATGCGAGCAATTTGATTTGAACTCTTGAACGAAGTTCTTACACAAACAAATTCAAATGGCGTGTCATTCAATTGGCTCTTGAGAACAAATAATTACCAACATGAAATATATAAAGCCTTGAAGAAATGAAGCATAAACAATCCTCGTGTGCATGTATGGTGATAAGAATAGACAAGTTTGTACTCAAAATATTGTTTTTTTTTGGCATTATTAGCTAGTTGTTGCGTGGAGGATACACCATGGACAAAGATATCTATACTTGACGGAGGACAAATTTGGAAATTAATTCCATGGAGGATCCATGTTGGTGAAGCGAGTGGGCTATAAGTCCGTCATTTATGGATTATAAGGTATTAGAGAAGTTGAATCCTTGACTATGATGCACCTATCGAAACTTTGAAGAGAATGCAAACTTAGCATGACTAAAGTGAGGAGAGAAACATCGAAACATCTACAAGCCATCAATGTGTAGCTTCGAGAAGAAAATACACACTTAAAGGAGAAGGTCCAGATGTTTGAACAAAGGATGGTAGAGATAGAAAATAAATTGGAGACCTCTTCCAAATTGATGTCATTGCTAAAGAAGCACTTTGACGAATGCCAAGACTCCCTCATAACCATCATGCTAAATTGGGGCAAGAGAAGAGTGCATCTTGTGAAATTGGGAGAGAAAGTCATATAGATGTATAGTTGGCAAGAGGACATAATCAATCAGATGATGGCTCAACTACACCAGAATTACTAGTAGACAGATAAGGAAGAAGCATTTGGAAAGCTACAATCAAGCTATCCAACAAACCAAGGAAGAAAATCCACCTTTCACAACCACTGCTAAGCCAAACACCATGACCGAGATTGTAATACCCATGTTTCCCCCAGCTTGTAATTAATCATTAAGTAGGATTACCATGCTATGGCATGCAACCAATGTAAATGTATTTTTTTTAGATTGCCAATGACCGACTGTGGGGGTGAATCCTTGAAGTATTGTCCATGATATCATTAGAGGAAAGAATGGGAAAACTATAAGAGAGGGTTCAATATGTCAAATGACCCAAAATTTTCCCTTCTTGGGAATAACAAACCCCCTCCGGATCCGAAGGAGAGGAATCAGTTAATGAAGGAAGGACTGGTGGTTGAATAATCAACCACCCCCATGAATGGAAGCATGGTCTGGCTGAGGATACAGGAGGTTGTTAGCCCGAAGTACCACAGATTCCTACAGACCCAGGCTGACATGACTTTCCTTCTAATAGAAGGAACTAGATAGGTCAAGAACCATCCCGTGAAAGGAAAGAAAGAGGATATACACTCACAGACAGTGAACAGAGAGGGTGTGAGGCTCTGCAAAAAGTAGGAGAGACACTAGACAAGAGTGCATGCACAGAGGGGAATGCACGACCCAGATATGCAGAATAAAAGAGAAAGGCCATGAGTTTGATGTTGAGGAAGCATATGATAAACCTTGCAGGTTAGCTGTGAAAAAGAGAGGATCTATGAGAAATGGCATAAATTTCCCTAGTGATATCATGGCTTGGCACGAGGGTGTCCAGAGTGATAAGAATGAATGCCTCTGAGCCTATGGTTGGGTGGAAAGGCGAACACCCACAGTGAGCTGGTTGGTTTTAGCTTGTAATAGATAAGTACTTCTTATTCCCTGTGCATTTAAATTGGAATGTATGATTTGAATGTCTGTGTCCACGACTGAGATTTGTAGTGTTTGATTCATAAGGAAAATGCTTAATGTTATTTTGTAAACTGTTGGATTCGAATGGTTATAAGATGATCAATGTGACCTCTGGGCCGATTGGGAAATCCTTAAAGTATTCTTCCCAAGGATTAACTTCACAATACTAGAGTCGGGGCAGACTCTACGAGACTGCTACAACTCTATTGATCCTTCGAAAGTTCCTTTCCCTGTACTAGAACCTAAGCTCTGTGAGTGGAGGGCGCTTCCTTCAAAACAATAGCCTAAGAGACCATAGTCTCATGCCCACGACCTTAACCAAATCTCAACTAAGAGTTGAGCTTGCCGCCTGAGGCTCATTAGAGGGCCCATATGACCAAGGCCTAGGAACCATGGGTTAAGTTCAGAGGGAGCTAAGTGTTAAGAACTTCGAAGCCCTGAGGAAATAAGTATTGAAAATACCAAACTGTACTGAAGACGACCTGTTGAGCCGGTGGCTTGACGGTGGACCAAAAACTGACAATCATTTAACCATTACCATGGGACTCATCCCCCCCTTTAAAATCTGATCTAATTTTCAGTCATGAAGCAACGTGGGCCGTAGATCTAAGGACACTCAGGAATTTCACTCACCATTAGATCTATGATGAGGTCAGTCTGACATTCACCACTATAGGAGAAAAAAGGTGTTGCAACTCCAAAACTCCTAAAGGATGGATTTACGAAGTGACGTGGACCGTCGATCCTGGGATCCTTCAGGATCCTTCTCAATCGTCAATCTAAGGACTCCATTAAGAACCCCTCTTAACTTCCCAACCAACCAAGACACATCATGGATCGACACGTGGCCCCCTCTTGTCCCCTATCAATTGTCGTATGTTGGACCAGAGCTGTTGGATGAGAGGCTACGTGGCAGGAGATTCGATAGTTTGGAGACTTGGTACTCCAGAGGAACTTGGCCAAGAGTCTTCAAAGTGTCATTTGCCTCACCATATGCAAATTTGCTCATAAGGCATTTTCCCATTTCCTTATGCAGACTTGAAGTCCCTTTTTGCAAATCACAGAGCTACAAACAATATTTTTGCACATATATGTGCCCTAACTATTATACAACATGCGTATACACAGGTTGCACCACTACAACTCATGTACATCGGGTTTTGTGCCCAAAATTAAAAAATAGTGTCGTGTTTCCATGTCACGTCACGTGATCCATGATCCTTGACCTTCCACATACTAGAAACGTTCCGAATCGACCCTCCAGTTCCACTTGAAGGCTATAAATGGGCCATATCCGAGCTATGGAAAAGAGGAGAAGAATTCAACTTTGAGAGAAAAGTTACACTAGAGAAATTATTCACTTCATATTGAGTTTGCATCCATTTATCCTTTTAAGTCTGAACACATTGTTCAGCCCCCAAGTTCTTCCCTACTTGATTGAGAACCTCATTGTCTCTCTTATATGAGATTACCTTTAGTGGAGGATTGAAGTGGTGGAGCCCAGCTGGAAGGGACTTATATTCTTGGTTCCGAACCGTGCTGACACGAAATTTTGTAATTCATTCACTTCTGCTGATTACATTTTAATAGAAATACTCTTTTCTTGTCCAATTAATATCTTGCAAATATTTGAATTGTTATTCCATGGGAATATTTGTTATGAATGTTGATGGATTATGCTACTGAATGTGATAACATTATATATTATCACCATAGGCTTGCATTTCTTGGTTGTTGAGGACAAGTTGTAGGTGTATTGCTTTGAGTCAAGTGTTGAACGGTGGACTTCATCGAACGTCTGGACGAGGTAGCCTCTTTATCTTGTCTCATTAGCATATTTTCTTATATAACATATCTAAGATTAGAGTTGATTTCTGCAGTCATTTTCATCTGTTGTGGTTTACCCCCATCCATAGAGAGATTTTCTTCGTAACAAAATTGGCGACCATACTGGGGATAAAATCTTCTTTTTGGGGTTTGGAGTGTTTTTCTCTTTTGATTTATCTCGTTTATATTGAATTTATTGTCATCTGACTGCTTGACAACCTATGTTTATTATGAGTATGAGTTTCTTAGCCTTATCCTTAGCCTAACAGTGTTTTAACACATATACACAGGTTTTTACCTCACAATCGCGTACATATGTGTATTGTCCTTCTGCAAGAGGCATATATATGTGGTTTTCTCTTGAACAATTGTGTACATCATCCTTTTTTTCTTGGTTGCTAAGTTTGATGTTTGTTGGGTAAGTTTTGATGGTTGTTGAGTCTTCTTGGGTCTCTGTTATGACTGTTAAGTGTCTGTGGAATGATAGGAAACCTTTATTTGGTTGAATTTTCATGCAGTGCCTTTCTCATCATCTTTTTCATTGATTGTCCTTGCATCTTGGGCTGGGTGTTTGCTTCTTGATATCCTACTTGGTTTGTCTATGTTTTTGTACAATGGAATCTTTATATCAAGCTATTGTTCAGTCCTTGCATTTTCATTCTTTTATATTGAAAATACAAAAATATTAGACATTTTGCATTGTTGGCATTTTATCTTTTGGGTTCTTATCATTTATATTAGCATATGTATAGAAAGATTGCATCTTATTTGGAATTGCATATCTAAATTGAAAATCTCATTTGAAAAGCTTATCATTTATTGGGAATTGAAGTTGGGACTTTGCATTTTATTCATATTCATTTATTTTACTTGCTGAGTCATAACATCATTAGTTTCACGACTGCACCTTTTTTCACTAAGCAAGGCCACTAAAAGCAACGTTGATAATTTAAAATTGATTAGAAACGATTTTATTTTCTAGGGTGCACAAACTAGCTTAGGATTTAGAGCCTTGGAATAGGATTTTGTGAGTAAACTTCTCCAAGGTTATTAAATCAACATATGTGTCTAACTAAGGGAGTGGTGAAATCCATTGTATAATTGGTGACGTCAGGAGGCTTTGCTTACACCGGAATTAAGCATGAGGTCACGTGAGGTTGGTTGATGGGATATCCCCCCAATACCTTCTTAGCGTCAGATATATTTATGTGGATCTATTCGTATATGGGGATCTTGCTAGTACCTTTACCTCTGTGAGAGGCGGTGCTTTCGAGGTTTTGGGCTTTGTTACCCTGCCCATACGGTAGACCTGACTTACGACTGCTTGCCTACGCATCAGTTATATCATGGTTGCTTAATTGCTTGACATATGTACCACATAGGTTACTTGCGGGGGTTATTCTGTAGGTACGCTAGGTCAGATAAGGGTCGAACAACACACAACCTTTATGGAGGATTACCTCTCCTCGGGGATCTGACCGATAGGTTGTTAATCCCATGAGGGACCTTATAACTGATTATGATACCTCCGATCTTTTGTAGGGAGTCTCAGGCCTCTCTTGGGTGAGACATACCTACTTTAGGGAGGGAGGCCCCTTTCAACCACTTTATCCTGTTTGTATGCATATTGGCCTTTTGTTTATTTTATTTCGGTGTGCTCCTTAATTATTAGTTGACCTTAGGATTTTTTACTGCGTCGTGAATTTTCATTATCGTGGATAGTGGAGTCCCTTTGGCTCCCTCATTTAGCGCTACCTCCCCCATGAAATTCACTCATTTCATGGGGACATCTCCATCCGTGTTTCATAATGGTATGCAAAATTATGATACTTAGTCAATGCCTTGGGTCTCTAATCATTTTCCTCTTGATATTCCAAACATTCCTCCACCCTTTCCATCCTCTCCCTCACCTTCTTATGTGAATCCTAGTTTTGGATCCGGGGGCACGATGGCTCCACTATCTACATCTTCGTTTGATAGGATTCATATCCCTCAATCGACTCTCACTGTGGGAGGTTGGAATATCCCTTCGTACGAATCCAATCCTGGCTTCATCCTTCTAGGAGCTAGTGCTAAAATTGGTGGTTATTCTACTTATTACACCTCATCCATGTATCCTTCATCTGCTATGCCAATTCTTACGAACACTCTTCCCATGGCGGGACCTCATTTTTCCTATGGTATTTCATATAGAGGGAATCAATTTTATTGTACAAGTTACCCCCTTCATGACATCCCTCTGTATGGGGAAATATATATCCTCACTTGAATAACCTATGTCACGCCTTTGTCTCTTTGCAGACATCTGATTCGGTGATGATGCCTGTACAAACCTCTATGGATCAATTAGGCGGAGGATACTACCTTTCCAGGCAGGGATAGGGTGTAGACCAGAATCCTTCCTGGCCTGCAATTTCTCAAAACCAGTATTTCCTGGGACCTTTGTCTCAAATGCTACAACTAACCGTCGCCACCAGTCCAGTCACTACGAGTCATACTGGAATTCCATCACCAACCTATGTTAGTCATGTTGGATATTGGTCGAAAACCTCTGCAAGCCATGTTGAAGACCAACAACCAGTTGTTGAAAGTCATGCTAGGGGCACAACTCTAGTTTCCATGAGTCATACTGACATCACATCTCCAAATCTGGTCAGTCGTGCTGGAGAATCATCACCAACCTTGTACATCATTTGGGGGATGAACCACTAGCCTCTGCCAATCTCGCTGAGAGCATGTCACCAACCATTATGAGTGACGTTGGGGGCATTCGTACAATTGAGAAGCCTAGACATGTAAGACGTAAGCCCAAGTTCCTTTGTAGGCTTTGCAAAGGAGACCATCTTACTCGTTTGTGCCCTACTACTGTTGTGGTACAAGAAGTGTGGTCCTTACCTGGGGTCCCTTCGGGTTCTGAGTCGTCTTTGGTTTCCCAACAATCTGTTTCTCCTTTGATTGACACAACAATCATGCCGATGCAATATTCACCCGACCCCACTCCCATTTTGAGGAGTGGAATGTCTTTTGACCATGCCATTAACATTTCTAGTCCTGCACCTTATGAACATGGGCAAGTTTTACTCTCTACTAGTACTCTCCTTCCAAGTCTTCAAGAGGTTCCCTTTGAATGGGATGGTCTTGTGGGATATCAAATTCATTCTCCTATGCCCTTTCAATTAAGAGGCATTCTTCGATACATTATTGGGAAGGTAACCTCCGCAAGTATTTTATCCCCCTCTACTTGGAAAGCTTTGGGTTTTCCCAAGCTTGTGTCAGCTATTCGTAAGCTGCTGACCTTTCACATAAATCCTGCACGGAAGCCTTGCCCCCCCCCCCCATGACATGCCGCCTAGAAAAATCATAATGAGTCTGATTTAATCTCTTTTCCGACTCTCTAAAAAAGAGAAAATATTGCTGAGTGAACTTGTCTCTTTCACACTCGTAAATTGGATTTGAAAGGCCGTCTATTTGGTGTAAGTTTACCCCATTTTCAAACCAAGTAGACTAAGATTACGAAAAAGGAAATTTCTTGGCGTTAAGTTGTAATTGCATCTCATTATGTTGGTTGTAGTATTGAACCTATTGTCGGTTCTTGCTTTTGCGTCATAAGCCTTTCACCTCAACGATTTACATCATCAACCAAGCAAAGCCTTGTTGATATCCTTTGCAGCTTGACACCCAATACCCAAGAGGAAACATTCCCTCGATTTTCCATCTCCCACATGCAACTCCTTGCATTGAACATAGGTATGTTCCACTGCTGGAACTAGTTGCTTACTTCTGACACTTGTTTCCTCCTCTGTATCATAACATTCATTTGACTATGAAAAAACAAAAAATGATGGGCGAAAAAAGAATATTATCTTATATTGGTAGCAACCATGTCTCCTTTGAACATAGCACAAACTTTTGAGTCCACATGTCATCAACATTTTTGGTTTAGCATGACCTTGAGAAGTTGAGCTCGTTATCGAGAGTTTACTCCCCCGATTGGTTAGTCTTCTAGTCCCTATGGAGATTTTGATCGATGCCTCTTGCATCTCAAAGTTTCATCATTGAGTCTATGTTGCTAGAGTCTTCCATATGTCTCATGCTCTTTTTCAAAGGATGTCTATCAACCTGTGTTGACCATTCCTCATAACTCTTGACTTTGCATGTCGGCCATACCCTCAGTGTGTCTAAGAATTATATGAAATTGTAGTCCTATTGTGCACCTTGGTCCTACTTTCCTCATTGGTAGGTAACCTTGAAACCAACATTAGACATTTCATCATTGGTCGTTGACTGGGGGGTTTCCCTTGTGTTCGACGGCAAGAAATCTATTCACACATTGGGATTCGTGCAGTGTCTTGGATGCCATTAGCCTTATTGGTGGTTTCCTTACCTTTGTCAACAATTTTCCTTATTGGCTACTATTCATAGGGTCTTTTTCATGTACCGCTTGCATATGACACACGGTAAAGATGCATAGGGTCGTTGGTTTGTGAACATGTTCTTCGTCCGATTTCCTCCAAATCATCAAGCTCCTTCTTTGTATCTCGTGTTGAATGACAAGAGATTCCTCAATGCTCTCCTTTCAACGGGTCTCCTTCCATCAACTTCAAGCCATCTATTCTGGAGATGAGACCTAGATTCCTATGAGTACCTAGAGGCTTGCAGTCATTAGTGGCAGGTTCTCCTACCATCGACAGTTGGGAATACATCAATGTCTCCTGATCGATGGATTCTTCAAGTGTTCGACCGCGACACCTTTATTCACACTTGTAAGAATGTACTCGGTGCCTTGATAACTATTTTCATTATCGGTAGGTTGTCTTGTTTTTTTTAACGATATACCTTAATGACCGGTAATCAAACGAAGTCTCATTGTGTTCGACCTCAACTCCTTTATTCACACGATATAGACTTGCACCTTTGGTGGATCGTGTATAAGACTTGAAGACATCAATTCATAGTTGTATCTTTCTTGATATGTTGTTATCTTTCATTGGACCAATACCTATGTGACTTCAGTGATCATGGGGGATCAGATTGTACTCCATTGTATATAGATATCTTCAGATTGATTTTGAGACTGGTTTTACTGGGCCTTGTCCGTGACTATGACAACCTTTGGCATGTAGCCACCTTTGTATTTCCTACTCATGGCCATGAACAATTGTTTGGTATATTTTCACATGGATCTGCAGTGTAATTCAAATTGGTAGCCATGTGCGCAAAGTTAGTGCATATTGTAATATTTTCAGGAGTAACTAGTTCTTCCAGCTGGGTCCCCATTACTCTACTTCTGGGTATTATAATGTATTTCAACCATCGCAGATACTCCTCTGACCTCACACATTAGGGGGCATCTATTATAGCAATATTTGCCTCACCTTATGCAAATTTTCTCATAAGTCCTTTTTCCATTTCCCTATGCATACTTGAAGTCCCTTTTTGCAAATCCCAGAGCTAAAAACAATATTTTTCCACATATACGTGCCCTAACTATTATACATCATACGTATACGCAAGTTGCACCACTACAACCCGCGTACATCAGGTTTTGTGCCCAAAATTAAAAAATAGTGTTGGGTTTCCATGTCACGTCATGAGATCCATGATCCTTGACCTTCCACATACTGGAAAAGTTCTGACTCGGCCTTTCAGTTCCACTTGAAGGCTATAAATGGGTCATATTCGAGCTATGGAAAAGAGGAGGAGAATTCAATTTTGAGAGCAAAGTTACTCTAGAGAAATTATTCACTTCATATAGAGTCTGCATCCCTTTGTCCTTTTAAGTCTAAGCACACTGTTCAATCCCCAAGCTCTTCCCTACTTGATTGAGAACCTCATTGTATTTCTTATATGAGCTTGCCTTTGGTGGAGGTTTGAAGTGGTGGAGGCCCGGTTGGAAGGGACTTAGTTTCTCGGTTCCAAACCGCGTCGACACATAAGTTTGTAATTCATTCACTTCTGTTGATTACATTTTAATATAAATACTCTTTTCTCGTCCAATTAATATCTTGCAAATATTTGAATTGTTATTCCATGGGCATATTTGTTATGAATGTTGATGGATTATGCTACTGAATGTGATAACATTATATATTATCACCATATGATTGTGTTTCTTGGTTGTGGAGGACAAGTTGCAGGCGTATTGCTTTGAGTCAAATGCTCAACGATGGACTTCATTGAACATCTAGACGAGGTAGGATCTTTATCTTATCTCGTTAGCATATTTTCTTATATAGTATATATGATATTATAGTTGATTTCTGTAGTCATTTCCATATGTTGTGGTTTACCCCTATCCATAGAGAGATTTTCCTCGTAACAAAAGTCGTGAACGGTGAAGTAAATCTCAACCACTGTTAGGTAGAGGATATGTGGCGCTAGATATAATAGTCCGAAGACTTAACACTCTAGGGGACTTGAGATGTGGTGAGTTGATAAGATTTGAAGCCCAAAGTTGCGAAGAAACGAGAACCATGGATCTATGGATCTACATGGATAGATATTGACCGCGAGATCTGAAGGACTTTAGAAGATCGTTTGTTTGGGGTTGACATGGCTCACCGACGTCATCCAGGGTGACTTGGACCCACAACTAAAGTGTCATGTGTCACCGAGATATAGACATTTTTCAAAACTCTTATGTCTATTAGATCATGACACGTGTCACTCCCTGATGAGGACACATGTCACCCTTGGCCCTTGCTGCGTGTCATCCCTGGCATTTACTTGTTTTGTCCAGGTAGCCAAAACCACGTGGAGATATTTAGGGACTCCAGGGAGCATGTGAGCAGTAATAAAAAGGGAGGTTCAACGCTGAACATCGAATGTCGAACGTCAGGTGGAAGAAGCCAGATGGAGAGATTTCGGGACATCAAGGAGCATGCGTGCAATAATAAAAAGGGATGTTTAACGTTGAACATCGAACGCCGAACGTTCAATGCTGAACGTTGAATGACAAACACCGAACTTTGAATGCCATGTGGCCGAGGCCACGTGGAGAGGTTTTGGGAATTTGGGGAGCTTGCATGCCGTAATAAAAAGGGGCATTCAATGACAAATGTTGAATGCATAACGTTCCGCGTCGAACGTCTACCGCCATGTGGTCCCCAACTGATAACACCTGGACAACTTCGAGAGATCATATATTGCGAACCAAAGGTCAGATTAGAACCGGTAACAGTCATTAGAAATATACGGGCGAGTAGAAGAGGATGAAGACCTCGTAGAGATGATTTGATATTATTAGAGTGAGCAAAATTTTGATGCCCCATCCCTAGAAATGGTATTTAGGGGTCAGGTGTGTTACAAATTGGTATCAGAGCATGGAAACAACACTTGGCCTGCTTGGGATCATGCACGAGTCATATAAAAATATTATTAGAGGACCTTAAGGGGTAACACCCTATTTTACCCATTCCTAAGAGGATTAGTAAACTTCTACTAAAGCGAGGAATGAAACCTTCTATTGTTGATAGATGTTCTGGAAATCAGCATTGTATGTTGCTAATGTTTCCAAATAAAGAAGTTGACTTCACTATGCAATCGTACGTTCTATTGTACATACATAAGATTGGGTTACCAAGGCTAAGATGAGCCTGTTGAGATCATTACTTCCAAACAGAAATCATCTGCATGAGTTCCTTGAGTAGAAGGATGCGGATTTAAAATTCAGTTGGGATTTTACCCAACGACATTGAATCATGCTAGTGTATGGCAGAGGAAGCCTACCATATCTTCTCGGAAATGATGGCCAATCCTATAGGAATGGTATTATGTTGATGAGCACTAATAGTAAGACATGGATGTGAATGGCTTGAAAGGATCTGTAGCAATAATAATTAATGTTTTAATAAAGGATTAAACCTAGTATATGTGTATGACCCCTCATGATTAGAGGATTAATGGAAATGGTAAGGTCAGTTTACTGACCAAAAATTGTTGCTTGAATAATCCAATAAGCAAGTAAAAAGGAACCCTATAGATTAAGATCAACCTTCATGAAGGTAGAAGTGAATCAACAAGATAAAGTTCAAAATTTCATGGGTACGCTAATGGAGTGTATATCCATGTCAATGCAAGGGCATGTCCATGCATAAGAATGCATATGAAAAAGTATTGAACATGAAAATTAGGCATGTTATAACCTGTGGTGGGTTGTAAGGTACGGTATACTAATGGACCTTTTAGATGAGGATGACCTTATGACAACAAGAATTAACAACAAGAATGAAAGTTAATAATGTTGCATGCTATTACCTTAATATGATAAGACTGTAAGGATTTATGAGAGACCAATGTAAGGTCTGATTAAGGAAACGTCAAACACCTTTGGATGACTAGTGGATCATATTGACATCCAGAGGTGGATGGTAGCCATATGGATATGGCTTGGTATACTAAGATAGCTATAAGAGGGAGTTTATGAAGATATTCCCTTGTAAATATCGGTTGAACAAGAGTGAATTGAGGCATGAAGAAGAGACTAAAAGTGGTTATCTTACTGCCTTGAGTGGCACAATAACTACCCATCTGAATTCTGAATTATGGAAGGTTTTTACATTAGAAACGAAAAAGTTGAACCTTGTTTGTTATTTCCATGTGGAAGGGAAACATAAATATGAATTATGAATGTGAGACTAGTCATATGAGTGACTGTAATATGTCACTAAAGAACACTAATATTAAAACTAAAATATCAATGTAAAAGGGGTGCAAGAGATGCACCTACATATATGTGTATACATGCTTAAAAGAATGATATGACTATGATATGACTACAAACCCTGAATTGAGAGGGAAGCTCAGTGTTGAGTGTCTTTATGAGGCTTTTCATAAGGATGGCAACAATATCCTTGGGAGGAGGATCTAGAAGTCTGATATGTCCATGTGTATGTATGACAGGGAAAGGGTGCAAGCAATGAGCTTGCATGATGAATGTTGGGCTATGTTTGTATATGCTTGAGAACATGGGGTTAATGCATTGTGAGGTCTCTTGACATAAAAAATGATATTAATACCAATTGGGTATGAATGATATTAAATGTGAAAGTGATGCACGTGTACGATGTATGAATATATGCATACAAAAGGCACAATATGAATATCATGATGAGTGGAATGTGAGGCAAGAATTTCACTTGCCAAATTTTAATGAATACCATGGATACATGTTTGAATCCATTATGAAGAGTCATGAAAGTTCTGTTATGAATGATATCTTGAGGGGAATGTGTTCCATTCCCTCAGGAAAGACTAATATAAATAGATGAAAGAGTAAGAGAGAAAGGATGCTCTGTTTTCATAACAAAAGGAAACATGATTAAGCCTTTGAGGGATGGATGAGAATAATTTTGAACAATCATAAGTTAAATGCTTTATGATTGTGCATGTGGTTAAGTGCATCATGGATGTAAGTTAGAAAAACAAGGAATAGGCGTGGATGAATAATCAGGATGCATAACAAAGATGCATGTTTATATTCCTTATGGAATATTTGATAAACAACTGAAATAACTCAAGGTTGAGGCTATCACATATAGTGAAGGATATGCAATAAGGAAGTTGGATGCTAAAGGAGTCCCTATGAAGGAAGTGTGTACGGACTCTGTCAGGAGAGCAAAGTCACAACCTTAATGATTGATGGAAATTGAGCAGCTAGTTGCAAGCATATATGTGTGTGTGTGTGTGTGTGTAATAATTCTGGATTTCATTTTGCAACAAAATGTATGAACGAAAGACTAACAAATGAATGTTGACCATTCTGATAACCGAATGGTAATGTGCAAAATGCACAGGTTCATATTTCATTGTCAGCAAAAGTTACTAGTAAAGCATGTTGATGTATCCAAAAGGGTTAGGGTGAGGCCTAACCAAATTTGCTCAAGGAAAAGAGCATGCAGATCCCAACATGGAGTAATTGAAAAAGCATAGAAAAGAAACAAGGAGGAACACTTTTCCCACCCTAAGAACTCTAAATTTCTTACAAAGTTGTAGGTATTATATGAGAAGCTGTGAGAACAAGTACAACAGGAAAAGGGAGAATGAATAAATGAGTATGTTTAAATGAATAGGCTTAGTTAAAGCCATGTTAAGAATCCCTTAACTCCTTTAACTCCTTTCTTGTTATCTAATGCATTCTCTGGGATAAGAGAAAATTGGAATAATGATGTGTGAAAATATTTTATTGAATAGAAAGCTACGATACTTGCATTTTTATTTTACATAACGACTAACATATTTATGATGTATATCATGTGTAGAATGGAATTGGAGCTGTTGAGAAAGACAGATTCCAATGATGAATAACCTCAAACAAAGGATAACTATGAGAAGGTTGTTGTTAAAATATTGTTGAAGGGACTTTAAAAGTCCCCACAAATCACCCTTGATGAGGTAATATCATAGAGGGTGCTAGTAGCCAGAGCAGGTATAAGAATTTTCGTACCTATGTGGCATGAGGTATGAAGGGATTTGGTAAGAATCCCTTCTGAACATATTTCATTATCTTAATGACATGCACATAATTCAGAAGTGGCTCTTGTATGCCATTTATACCCAAGTAGGGTACGATTCAGTAAAAATAACCCGAATAATAGAGAGAGGAAGTCCATGCCAGCCAAAGATGAGTTATAATCCTTGCAAGAAAATGCAGGAGTAAAGAGTACCATGGGTACAATGACCAATATAGGGCGATGGGGAATAAAGGTGCTCATAGTTAGCACATTGCATTGAATACATTGAGGAAAGGTGTGATTGCATAAGAGGGTAGGTAATGGATTGCCCATTAAGGAAGGAGGACCTTCCAATACTCTACCTGAATGGTAGAGGTGTTAAAGAAAAGGTGAAAATTGAGTAGCCATGAGTACTTGCACCCTGGTTACTACTGAAGGAAGAATGCTTGGGTGCACTCAAGAGAAAATTTTGGTTTCATATGTGTTGATTTGGGATCATGATCATCCTATAGCCGGAAGCATAGTCATGCTGCAAAGATGAACGGAAATGAATAAGCCATATGGTGAAGAACTTGGCTAAGCTCCAACACACCATGGCAAAGTACTTGACATAATGTGTGGCAAACTTGAAATCAACACAAGGGTGCATGGTATGTGAATGTGGCCATCGATATTGACACCTTGGACTAAGCTCACTTAATGTTGAATTACATTTTTAAAAGTTTGGTATGTCGAAATGATGCATAGGTAAGGAATGAGGTTTCCTTTCATGTTTATATGGGGATGTGATGCAACTGTTAGAATACACAAGTTAAGAAATGTCTGTCATTCCATTCTAAACATGTTGTGAGAATATATAAATATATATATATATATATTCTCACAACACGTTTAGAAACTATATATGTTTAGAATATAGTTTCTAAACATATATAGTTTCTAAACGTGTTGTGAGAATATATATAGTTGAGAAACTAACAATTTGTTTGGCTGTATAACGATGGAATTGCAGGAAGAAAAGGGCCCTGGACATGGCCGTGATGAAAGCCCATAATGAAGACCAATTTCCTGCTGAGACAAACTGCTATGAGAAGGAAATTCTCATACTCATGAATCTGTTTCATGTGCAGAACAAATCTGAAATTAAATATGAAATTTGGAAAATTTGTGGGTGACAAATTTGTAAAAAAAATTATGGATTTGAAATTGATGATGATATCTCATAATTTCTATGTACCTGTAATACAAGTAAGACAAAAGATCGGTCTAGGGAGGACAAATGAAGGCATTCAAGCTGGAAAGCATGAAAGAGGCTATTGTTGAGACATGAGAACCCTGTGGTAAGCCATGATCGCCCTAGAACACATTGTGTTGTGGTAACACAAGCCGGATGGAAGCCTTGGTAGTGCAAGTCTGAGGGATGCCTCGACTGTAAGGCTCAATGAAGTGTCTGAAATTATTCTTGTGCGATAAATCCTTGGAAAGGAAATATGGATCACCCAAGGAACTATATTATAGAGAAGGGGATGCCTGAGCCTTGGCCTAGAGGGTGAGTGACCGCAAGGAAGAAGGGATTTTGACAATTCTCCTACACTATTGATTGGGATAATGCACACAATGGGTATGTCCAGGAAAAATAGTGAGCCAGGAAAACAAGACAGACATGCGGATACAAATCCACGAACTGCACAGATGAGTATTGTGCTAAGTTATGAAATTTTCTTGAATTTTATACAACAAAAATATGTTTTCGCATGAAAATTGTGATTAATGTGCTTGATGTCCAAGAATCAGTGAAGATAGGTGAAGAAGGCCAAGAGTCTGAAAAGGACCTGACCAAGAAAGAGGGTCAAGAATTTAGAAGCAGATGAATGAGAAAGACATGACATGTGTTACTGAGAAAGAACACTGAGGACAATGTTCCTTTTAAGGGAGAGGGGATTGTAATACCCATGTTTCCCCCAACTTGTAATTAATCATTAATTAGGATTACCATGCTATGGCATGTGAATAATGTAAATGTATTTTTTTTTATATTGCCAACAACCAACTGTGGGGGTGAAGCCTTGAAGTACTGGCCATGATATCACTAGAGGAAAGAATGGGAAAACTATAAGAGTGGGTTAATTATGTCAAATGACCCCAAATTTCCCCTTGTTGGGAATAACAAACCCCCTCCGGATCCCAAGAGAGGAATCAATTAATGAAGGAAGGAATCGTGGTTGAATAATCAACCACTCCCATGAATGGAAGCATGGTTTGGCTGAGGAGACAGAAGGTTGTTAACCCAAAGCACCATAGAGTTCTGCAGACCTAGGACGACACAAGTTTCCTTCTGATAGAAGGAACTAGATAGGTCAAGAACCATCCTGGGAAGCACATGAAAGAGGATATACACACATAGACAATGCAGGGAGAGGGCATGAGGATCTGCAGAGAGCAGGAGAGACACCAGACAAGAGTGCATGCACAGAGGGGAACACGTGACCCATATATGCAGAAGAAAAGATAAAGGTTGTGATTTTGATGCTGAGGAAGCATCTGATAAACCTTGCAGATTTGCTGTGAAAAAGATAGGATCTCTAAGAAATGGCATAAATTTCCCTCATGATAGGGGAAATTTATGCCATTTCTTAGAGATCCTATCTTTTTGTAACTTGGAGGTAGGGGATAAAATTACTATAGGATTGTACGACCTCCTTCAACGCACCTCCAACAAGCTTCATATTTCATTTCCAAGCATTTTGACTTTTTGGCCCTAGGGTTTCTAGGGTTTCGCTAATTTCTGTTGAAATTTCAGAATTAGGGTTTCTACAATTCCTTGAAGGAGCTCTTCATCTCACCAGTGTTATCCTATATTTCAAAGTCTTATTGTTGGAATTCATAATTCCAACTAAACCTAAAAGTGCTAGCCTATCCTAGGCATTAGGTTTACTAGCCAAGTTGATAAGGGTTTGTGAAGAATCCAAAAATGAGCAAAATCATAATTGGAGGAAAGCTTGATGATTCAAGCGAATTCAGTTCCAGGAAAACAATACCTCAAAGAAATGAAGAAATCAACATATCAACACCCTCAGGTATGCCGTTGTATATATATTATTTGTATCATTGTCATGAGAGAAATTGCAGGACGAAGGAATGTTTTGTTGAAGTCATTGATCCAGAGGAATCTTAACGCATTCAGAGGAACGACACACTGGAACTGAAGACTCCAGGTTTGATTGTTGCAATTTTCATTCCTCTAATATATATTTCTAAAGTTTTCTACAAGTAGGTATTGTAGATGGGACAACAATCCTTAAATTGTTTCGATTCTAGATATGTACTCATTATTATCCTTTAGGAGATATTCTTGTTTTGGTTGCTCTTGGTTTCTTGTTCCAAACAGGCTAAGAACAAAGGAAGATGATTATCCTTTAGAGGGAGTCACTTGATGCAGAGGGAGTCAAAATTATTTGAGAAAGAGGAATAATAGAACCATCATTGAGAACACCAATTCAATAATGCATGATCAAAATCTTTCTAGGATTCCATGGGCAGAAGCATGCATGACACAATATATGTTCAGAACAAGAGTGTTCACCAGACTTTGAAAAACATAACTCTCGAAGAATTCTTCACCGGAATGAAGCCTGATATTGAACACTTCAGGTTATTTGGGTGCCCAATGTATTTTCATGTACCCAAAGAGAATAATTCCAAGCTAGATCCTTTAGAAAGAAAGGATGAAATGAATGTTCAATGAAATTCCAGATCGACATCCATGGTCAGAGATAGATTGAGACAAACATATATGTTGTCCTTGAAGAGGATATAGTCTTTCAAAGATCCAGAGAATCTCATATGGAGATGGACTATAAGAAAATACCTTCTCCCCCTTCAACACTTCAGAGGGAGACATACATTAATCCAGTTGTTCTAGATGATATGTTCAAATATATTGCAGTAGGGAATAAAAGGCCTACCTAGACTCACTCTGCAAGAGGCAGAGAAACATACAAACTTCTCAAGGCACATCCCGAGAAAGCAAAAGAGATTTTCGAGCTATCCTTCAGTCATGAGCCACTTCATTGATGCTGAGCCTCCTTGTCGAGAAGCAACATGAGAACAGGTACGGAAAGATGCCATAACAGAAGAATACCAATATATCTTAAAGAATGATGTATAAGATATTATTCAGGGACCAGAAGGGAAGTCTGAGGTAACTTCCAAGTGGATCTATAAGATCAAGCATGCAGTTGACGGAAGTGTCGAGAAATACAAAACAAGATCTATAGCCAAAGGTTTCTCGCAAACATAGGGAGTTGTCTATGATGATACAATTGATCTAGTAAACCCGATACACTTTCATCCATACTACCATCCATGATTTGGAAACTATATCAGATAGATAGATTCTTGATGAGTTTGGATTTCAGCAAGAACGTTGTTAATCCAAACCTATATTATTACAGTGTTGGTGATGAGAGCCTTGTTATCGCGCAGTTTGTATTCTAGGTCACAGGATACAGGACAGTGGACAAACTGGCGTAACAGGAACCTTCCCCACCCAATGTCACCTCGATGGGGAGGTTCTTTCTGTTTAGGGAGGTTAGCCCAGGGGAGACATCCCCGGTAACCTGGGGTTTGAAGAGGCAAAGAATATAAGGTCAAGAAGTAAGGTTTTCCCTCCTCTCAGGTTATCACCAGTATCAGATAATCTGGCTAATCAACCAATAAAGAAGTGAAGTCCCTATTGAGAACACCTGCCCATAACAAGACAATAACAACACAATATGTATATTTGCAGGTTATAATTCAAAGGGTTAGTACTTCTTAACTATCTGATTTCATTTAACAAGCAATATAATAGACAAAATGAGGTCAACGTTATGCTAAATAGCCTATGCAAGATCAACAATTCATGAATGTCTATAATAATGACCAAGCCAACAGTATTTTCAATCAACAATAGCTCAATAAATGCTTGACATCATCATTAATTGCTTAATTACTAGTTAGAAGGCTTGCTACGTCAAGTATGACGTCAACCTAGGTTAGTAGGGTTAGGGTTAGTTAGGGTTTCAAAATATGAAAGTTTGAAAGATGATTTTACACAGCAAAAGCTCAATGTTGTAAGTTTAACCAGTGCCTTAGGGTAAAATGGAGTCAAAAGCAAGGGCAAAATATCTCGGGAGGACTTACACTTAGAGACTAGAGGGTAGGGTTCCAAGGTGTTGCAATGGCAGGGCCCTAGAATCAAAACCCTAAGGGAAAGAGGCTCACTTGGCAAAACGACTATCTTTAAAGTACAGATTTAAGGGAGAAAGTGTTGCAGGGGAAAGGATTTCAAACCCTAGAAGGTTAAAACCCTAGGTGTAGACTCAACTAGGCCTAGGACATCTCCTCTTTTCAACCTATAACTTCAATGGTAACTCAGAAAAGGAGAGAAATTGTAGCAACGGCTAGGATTTATCTTCCTTTATCAATGGCTAAAACAATTTCTCAAACATGGGGACATATAACAATGACCTACTAGTGTGCTTGCTACCTAGGGTTTCAAGATTCAACAATATAATAGCACAATGTAAGAAATTAAGCCTACAACCATTCACTTAAGAAGTTTTGCATGAAAAATTCACTTACATATCATGAAGAATGCATAATCAAACCCTAGTTGTAAACCTTCCATGAGAGAAACACCATAAATGCCAAGAGAAATCCTCCAAGAAGAGTTGCGCCTCACTTTAAAAGACCAAGAGCACCAAACTAGGGCGCAAGTTTTAGTATCTCACAAGAGAGTGAGTTGTGTTATGTCTAAAATGAGGAAAAACGTCCTCAATTTATACCAATCCATGACCTTTCAATTAAAAAATAGGTCATTAAAACAACCGACAAGGCTGACTACAAAATTTACACTATTTTTACATTAACTGCTAGAAAAATGACATAATATGAGAAAAAAGTGGGACGTCAAGCCCTTCTGAGGGAGACGTTGGCCCATTTTGGGCATATCCAGCATCCAGAAGCCAGACATTGGCCCTTCTAGGGCTCATCCAAGCTGCCACACGTGTCAAATAGCCTCATCTCATTGCCACACGCTCAGGATAACGTCCTCCTCTTCTGGGTGACATCCTGTCCATCAAAGGCAAATGTTCCATCTGCAGTGGGTGATTCCCCTTAGACCGGGCTCTGCCAAAGTGTCCTCGGTGGAACGTCCTTCTTTCTTCTCGTGCAAAGGCTCATCATAACGTTGTCTTGTCTCTTCCATCCAAACAACCATCTGATGGGCTCTTCAGCCCCATGGAGGTCCGAACTAGTCATATCCCCATGTGTACCGGTCCACTGGTACCTGTCCGTCGAGTATGGTCCTGCAAATCAAAAAATTCTCCCTCCATGGGCTCATCAGTCCTTGGGATCATAGCAATGTCAATCATATTTCATCATTAAATTTATCAAATACATGGATAAAACCCCTAACATATCCTCTAATAGCTCAAAGACATTACATTGATCTACTATACAAAGTTGAAGAAATAGACAGAACAACCTATTGGGCTGGTATCCATAAGAAGAGGAAAGTTTCCATAGAAGATCATTCAAGCCATGTAAATGAAGTGATATGGTCTAAGGATGTCCAGTCATAGTGAAGACCAGGGGTAGGTATTGTTCGTGGGTGCCTTTATAGGAGGTGAGTTGTACCCATCATGGATGCACTTTTTCCAAGCCCCTTTATTGCCTTTATTATTTATTTATTGTT